>APFE031679844.1:166521-259413 GCA_000404065.3 Pinus taeda | reverse complement strand
TTTCTAACAATTGATCATTAACAAATGTCTCTCATTGCTCTTAAAATAGAAACCATGGACCAATTGATGATTTTTTGTGTAGCATCTGGAGGTATTCCCGCATGTCTAAGTCGGCCTAGAAGAATTATGAAAATTAAATTAAAAATTTGATTTTTGAATGACAAGTAGGCCCAGGAGGGTGAAGGGACGCGTCCCTTGGGTTTTTTCTCCCCATTTGACTAGTATATATAGATGATGTGACATTTCATTTTCTCCAACCAACGATGAGCAAATCTGAGCATGAAGAAGTCCGTTTTGGAGATAATCCTTCTATCTTTCTATTTCTCTTGGCTGCACATGGGAATGAGTCTTTGACCGAGTTCTTGGACAAGTTTGACCAGCATTCTTGGACAGTCACATGAGTAAACAAGAGGAATTTGACTGTAAGCTGTCTATTTGACCAATGTTGACTTGCCGAAGATTTGACTAGGTTGACTGGTATTTGACTTGGATTATGGGCACAGGTTTCTAGGCAAAATTGCTGATTTTGTAAACCTTGCTGAAGAATAATTTCTCCTAAAGAAAAGTTACTGGGTTTTTTTCCCAAAGTTGGGTTTCCCAGGGTAAAATTTGTAGTCTCTATTGTGCATGGCAGTCTTTCTGTGCTCTTTACTGTTTCCACTGCATTTACCGTTGAGATTTTCTGAAGTATAATTATTCAATGATATATAGTAGCATAAAATACTGGTTGAAAATCATTAGGAGTAATTATCTGGCAGAAAATCATATTCTACTCTACAGCTTGTAGGAAATTCAACACCAATTGGGTGTTAAGCCACTGATCAATACAGCCATTAGTGTTGAGGATAATATAACACATTGGAACACTTTATGTCTAGAGCATATTGTGGCTATTGATTTGCATAACTACAAATGCACACTCAGGAAACACACTAAAGAAACACACTTTACCTAAAGGCACATTAGATTAAATTGATCTTAACTAACTTTTAAGTGTCTGAATATCCTAACATTCCCATTGACGACATGCCTTAGGTGGATGATTCAACGAAATGAGCTAGCCCTTGTGGCTTTAACCAATTTATATGT
Organism: Pinus taeda; assembly: GCA_000404065.3. Classification (NCBI taxonomy): domain Eukaryota; kingdom Viridiplantae; phylum Streptophyta; class Pinopsida; order Pinales; family Pinaceae; genus Pinus; species Pinus taeda. Next base: position 258,324 of record APFE031679844.1, on the reverse strand, counting down.
GCATGTTTATTGGCTTTAGATTTAGATAAAGGAAGTAAAGCACAAGACACGTTATTTTTGCATTGCTAGTTGTTTGTAAAAATCTCTGTAGTTTGCTTAATGAAATCGTCCAAAAGTACATGTCGGCTCCAATTGTTTAAGTCGGCCCAGCACTAAGAGTCGTGCCCCTTGAGGCATCGAAAGATTACTATAAAAGGAACAATTTGACCTCAAACATGGACACACTTTGGATCACCACTATCTGTTCACAGTGCGAGAAAGGGAGACTTCCGAGGCAGAATTTGAAGGACGAATTTCTGTTTGTACGAGGCTGAAAGGCCTCAGGTCTGCTACTTTGTTTCTATGGAAGGGCCGAAGCCCTAGAAGGAGGACTTGTAACTTCAGATTGATATAAAGGCTGGGCCAAGACCTTGAGAATCTGCTGTTCATGGAAGAAGGGTTGGTTCAGCCCTAGGAATTTTCAGGTTATTTTATAACACTCAGATTGTACTTTTGAATTGAACAATTCCTCCTAAAGAAAAGATTGCTGGGTTTTTCCCTAGTTAGGGTTTTCTGAGGGTAAAAAATTGTGTCTCTTGTGTTTGGATGTCTCTTCATGATCCTACTGTCATTATTGTATCTGTTGAGATTTTCTATGTATAATTTCTTAATGATGTATGTGACACAAGATGAATTAGTTAAAATATCATTGGAAAGTAATTATCAGGTTAGAAGATCATGAAAAGTCAACAGTTCAAGCATATATTTTGTATGTGTTATTAAGTGAAATTGAACTTTCAGAAAGTACAAATGTTAAAAACAAGGGTGATAAAATTATTGTTTTCCTTTTGGAAAATTGGGCGATATCTCATGCATTTAAAAAACCTTGTCACAAGTTGGCATCATGTATATTATAATAGACTTTAAGAATTAGTTGACATTTCTGTTGCATGTGCTGCAGCCAGCAAAAGTTTATAAGCTGAAACATCTTGCGAAAGTGGAAGTTATTGCTAGTGATGTGACTGGCTGTACGTTTGTATTGGTACTGTATTATTCACTAACTGAATGCTTTCTTTCTTATGTATTAGTTATACAAACGTTTTGTATTTTTACTAGATTTTTTTTTTTCATTTTAGTGTTTTATCATTTATGTGACAACTAAATTTAAGCGATTTCAAAAAGTTAAAGCTTAGTCTTGATTTCACTATTCTTTATCATATATTGACAGGGATTTGATAACCTTAAAAGTCAAAGTGTTGCCCCTGCTCAATGGACCCTGCGTAACATTGATGACAGGTGATCCAAGAGGCTTTGGCTATTTATCAAGAAATTCTTTCGTTCATTTGACTCATTATGAAGTTTCATATTTCTATATATATGACATTGAAGGGTTATTGGTAGAGTGTTTTTAACGATTTAGTATTGCTATCTATGCAGGAACCGTTTACTTGTTTGTATTTTGAAAATGTGCAAAGAGATTGTTGGTCGCCTCCCTAAAGTTGTTGGAATGGATGTGGTTGAGATGGCTCTTTGGGCACAGGTATGCTTTCTACATAATCATTGTCATGAATCATAACAGCGAAGTAAATGGTAACCTTCTTTTTACATTGTCTAGACTCTAAGCATTCAATGGAGTAGCAAATGAAGATAGATTGATGATATATGTGAATATTTTGGAGTTGTCATGGGATAAGGGTTGATTGTTTTTCTTGAAGTGTTGCTTCTAGTAATTGTGGTGCACACCATTCTAAAAATTGTCCATCGTACTACCTTTGAAATGAAAACTGATGTGTTTACTCAGAGAATTAAACGAGAAGCACTGAATAAGGAAAACAGACTATAAACATTTATTTATTAAAAGAACGAAAAGGACAAATTATCCTATTATTGCCCACTTGAACCAATTTTTCTTGTTGGACAGGTGGTTAGCATAAAAGAAGGTACAGGTGGTTGGAATAAAAGTGTGTTCGTCAATAATAGTAGTGATTGACATATGGGATGTTTTGTCAACAGTTGCTTTGAACCCAATGTTATCAGAACCAGTTTAAGTTTTGGTATGTTCTATGCTTAGAGCAAATTTACTTCAATTTTCATATTAGCTCAATATCAATTCCAGATTAGCAATCACATTTAGCATGATAGTAAAATGCAGATAGAACATAAACATAAATTGCAGAAGACATGCCAAGACAAGAGGACACAAGATGTGGCGCCAGCCAGGGACGAACTCCAATGTGGGGAAACCCTTGATCAATTCTTCTTATATTCTTCAATAGTTCAGCAGAGAGAGAGATAGTACATGTACATCAGAAGTCAACACTTTGACTTGTCAAGATCAGACATCAGAGATTTTCACCATGAAGATGATAAGGACTGCAGTTCTGAACTCGGGTGAAGGCAAACATTCTTCAACTGATTCTCCAAGGTGATTCCATCATCATGCTGCACCTAACTAGCAGTCTGATCCTCAATGCAATCATACCAACCCATGACAATAGCAATGCCCATCTTATATTGCAGCAACATCGTTCAGGCCTCAGTATGACAGCTCCATTTATTATGCTAACGATATGGGCCCTCAAATACCCATATGAAATATTGACTGTGGTGTTATGGTCTGCAGCCTAACACACAGTTTTCCTCTGCTGCTCACAACGGTTTCCAACCAAGGTCTTCAACACAGTGATTACATTCACTGTTCATAGCCTTCACCCCTTGCTCCATCCAAGTGACTGTACTTTGAATCAAGGTCTGCAACATATAACACTTATGCCCTTGCATTTATGTCAACACTGCCCTAACATATGCTGTCCAAGCACGCCTTGCTGGACAGACTTTAACACATACCTTTCAGCACTCTTCTCCACATCATACAAGCCACTTTCAGACCCTCCTTGTCTGCCTGAAGCTTGACGCTGTCCCTGTCCAAAACAGAGGTCAGATTAGGCATCATATAGCTGTTGTATGACTGTGGCTAGGGCATGCTTGAATAGACTTCCTTTTGACTGCGGCTAGGGCTCGTTAAGGCCTCCTCTTTCCAGCGTATAGGAATCCTCCTCTTGCTGCATAGAACCCTCATTGACTGTGGATTATATGACCTTGGAGGACGGCGGTTAGGTGGATAAGACTGCAGATTTAGGCTTTCTGTAGCTGCGGATTAGGGCCTTCATTTAGGGCCTATATTAGCTGTGTATAGAACCTCCTCATAGCTGCGTATTAAGGCCCAGTTGCTATGGAATAGGATCATTGTTTAGCTATGAATAAGGGCTCAACAGACTGCGTATTAGGGCACTCCAGGACAGCGTATGAGGGCCTCTTCAACAGTGAATTAGGGCTACCCTTAACTGCGGATAGAGCTCCCTCTTTGGACAGCGAATAGGTGCTTCTTTAAGCTGCATATAGGTCTCCTCTTTTCTGCGTGTAGATCTCCTCATAAGCCTGCGGCTAGGGTACATGATGACAGCGGATTTAGGGCCTCATAGATCAGCATCATAGGGTCTCTTCTAGACCTGTATTTAGGGTTCTTAGGACAGCAACTTGGGATCTCTTCTTGCTGCTTTAGAGAAACCTCTTTTAGGACAGCGTAGGATTCTGTGACAAGACTTCTCCATGACAGCATTAAGGTCTAGGGCATCCTCTAGGGCAGCGTATCCTCTTTAGATCTCTCCTCCCATCAAAACCCAAAGACAAGTGGAGACGAAGAGATCACAAGAGGTGTGTGACAAATGACTTGCAAGCCACCTCTATTTATAGTAAAACGTTGAAGACAAGTGGGGGTAATTTGGTTGCTGACTGACCTTCACGAATTGTCACACAACACAAATAAATTCATATCTCTATGAATATATGTCGGAATCGGATGATGTTTAGTTCAATCCTACACCTCTCGATGAGAGGAATCCAAGAAAAATATCAGCTGCCATAAATAAGATGACCCACATGGAGTTTGGCCCCAATTTTAACAAGTGGACAACCCCCAAAATCATAATTGGATTGAAATCAGGAAGGAATCTGTGATTCTGTGAACCATATATATATGGAAAATTCAAATTTTGATTAAATATATATATATATGTGTGTGTGTGTGTGTGTGTGTAAAAAAAATTATAAATCTGAACCATTAAACACCAAATATGCAAAGTTCTTATATACTTAGCATTGTAAGGGTGAACATAGCAAAATGGTGCCAAGTGCCATTCATATCTTAACCAAACTAAACAAAAATGGAGATACTAAATGGCCGTTATAGCTAAAAAATAATCATACTATGGTCTACAATCTAATCAATCTACATAATTATCCAAATGTAGATCCTCTACATTCTTTGCAGGGATATGCTTGACATCTTGAGTTGCTGCCCCTGAAGATCCAATATTAATGACTGTATCCTTTGGCAGTGGAGGCTAATACAAGTCATCCAGGATAAGTCGATCCGTAATAGAGGGGCGCATTAGTAAATAGAGGAAATTTTGGTTTCAAGGTAATTGTAGGCTCTTTTTCTGTTGTTTTTGGTGGGAGAGGGGGATAACGAGTAGAAAACTGGTCAAACTGACTGGTTTTGTCTTGAACTTCCTGGTTTTGACTGGTTGAGAACAAAATCCCCTCGCCCCCACCTGGTTTGAAACAGCAGTTCAGACTGGAATTCCCCCAAACTGTCTCGAACTGGTCAGTTCCATGCCTGTTTGACTGGTTCTGAAAAGTTGCTTAACCATTGCTTACCTCACTCCCCAGCAATGAGAGATGCCCAAAATACGGAAAGTTTGGTCGTCCTTTGTGATTCTTACCATCTGTCTGATTTCTCCTTGTTGAGCTTGTTAGTGGGTGATCCTTTGTACATGCATGTTAATAATAAGATGTAGTTCATTTTTCCTTCTGTTTATGATTGTGGCCATATGTGCAGATGGGATATTCTTGATATTGTCCAAGACAGTTGCTTATCATTTGTCCTATCCAGATCTAACCTTTGAGATAGCAGTAATAGGCTTCTGTTCATAGTTGGTTCACTATAGGTGATTTTTGATCAGGAAACAACTCCCATCCATGCCTTGATCATGGACCATATTTCGTTCCAAGTGCGCATTAGTAGTTGCTAGTTTTGGATTATGATAGTTAGGTTTGGCCTTTAAGAGAGTTATTGACTACTGAGATGTTAAATAGGTTTACAATTGGCAAACCCTTTCTATCATTATGAATGGTGCTGCATTCACAAGAAGAGGGAGAACAAAAGGTTGAATCCAGGTCTTTCTCATGGAAACTTTGTTGTAGATGGTGTTGTTTATATCACTATTATTTTTCTGTAAATCTTCACAATGAGTGCTGGTCTGATACGAACACCAGGTCAAGATTGATGGACAATTAATAAACATTCTGTCATGCTTAAAGTTTATTGTTATATTGCAGTTTATCTAGACTCTAGAGCATCATATGAGCCTGTTAGTCATCCATGGGAGTTGGATTGTGTCAGAATTGTTTTCCATGCATTCTTGCTTATTGGTGGTATACGATGTTAGATACCTTCTCTATGTTCTTAGGTCGATTCCCATGAAAAAAATGTGAATGCTCAAGACATGTAATTTACTGTGAATTTTTAGCAATATATAGCTTTGATTGATTCGAGTTTGAGAAATGTGACAAATGGTAAATCTACCAGAAAAATCTAAACCTTTAGCTAATTTCTTCAAATATATAGCTAATAAGGTTCAAGTTTGAGAAATGTGACAAATGGTAAATCTACCAGAAAAATCTAAATCTTTAGCTGATTTCTTCAAATAGATAGCTAATAAGATAATCTGCTGTGAAAAAATAGACGTAGTTGCAACTTTGTCATCCTTTATTTATATTTACAGTTCCTGTTCTATGCTGATACGGCTGTGTCGTTAGTTTCCTGCTATATATACATGCCCTTTGTCCTAAAGAATTTAGTGTGTTTTTGGCCATGTTTTCAACTTTTGGTACTAGTGGTTCAGTCTTTTTGGTTTTTTCACGTCTGTCTGTCATATGGTTATGGGAACATTTGTTACTTGCAATTTGGGAAATCACAATTTATTTATTGCTGTCACAGGCAAATACAAAAACGGTTCCTGTCAATGTGAATGCACAGGATACTCAAACAGTAGATGCTGACAGTCCAAATGATTTGAAGGTGACAGTGGAGGAGGACCTTGTTTCTCAAGCAGAGGAGGATGACATGGAGGCTCTTCTTGGCACGTTCGTATTCTCTCTCTGTATTAACCTTCTTAATAGATTAGGTATTCTAGAATCTGCTGTATAACTGAGCTAGAAATATATCTTGTCTCTTAATTTTGAAGCCAGACATAAAAAATAAGTCCCTTTGATATCTTCTGTTCATGCCTAGTGATCTATTAGGTCTATGAAAAGATACCCGAAAACTATATGTGACTGAGAACTATGCAGCTCGAATATTAGGTTTATGAAAATATATCTGAGAACTATGCAGCTCGAATATTAGGTTTATGAAAAGATAACTGAGAACTATGCAGCTTTATTCAGATACACTGTACACGAGTTTGGCACCAACTGTAACTTAAAAAATGAAACTTTACCTCATCACAGTTTGAGAGTTGCTACATGGTTTAAGTGGTGGATGACCTTTAAGCTAAGTTGCATGAAACGCTGAAACGTTTGGAAGTTTCCGAAACCGGTACAACTGGAAACGTGACCCCCCAAAAATTGAAATGTTGGGCGAAATGTCGTATATATATATATATATGATTTTTTTTTATAAATAAGTTAATAATGCATCTTGGAAGAAAAAAAGAATGAGACACATAAATGACAATTTATAAAGAAAACCCAGTCTATGTTAACTCTCATAGATGATTAAATCATTCAAAATCCAATATTATCATTTATAAGTGAGGTTGTAGTATTGTACATCCAAGGTTTGAAAATCAGCCTTTATGCATGAGGCTTTACATCCAAAATCAGCCTTTATACATGGCTATATGTGCTAAAAATGAAACATAACATACGCTAATGACAAGTACAATTACATATCTTATAATCCTAATCTTCATCTTCATAAACCAAAATAGAACAAGTTGCTTTTTTAGCAGAACTAGAACATGGATTGATTCGAGATAAATCAGTCTGTGGGGTGATTAGAAATAAAATTTAGTGTTATATTAAATCTATTTTGGCCATAAAAGGGCCCCACAACCTTCTTGGGTGCTTGAGTGAGCCCGTAGAAGCAAAAGTATCAGGGAAATGGGTCAAAATTGGCCGGAAACGGAGCAGAATTGGGGCGAAACACCATAGAATCGTTTCCAAATCAGGAAATGCCACCCAGACGTTTCAAATGCGTTTCGGAGTTTTGGGGAATTTCAGGTACGGGGACGCCATCTCAGGGGTCGTTTCCTGCAACATAGCATTTAAGGGTGTTGAGAGACACTAAGTTTGAAGAGATACAAGTGGGTATGGCCAAGTTCATTTATCTAAATGGAGGCATTGTATACTATTTCAAAGGTAACTGGATAAGCTTTTTAGGGAGTCTTGCAGTTGATTTAGGTCTCTGGTAGACACAAAAGCAGGCAATGGAAGTAAACCTTCAGAGGTTATAAATCAAAGTTATTAGAATTGTGACCACACTGGAATTGGAATTAATGTTATCAAAACTAGTCTGGTCATTGAACTCGTCAACCCCAATATTGAGAAATGTAACTATGCTCGGTCTTCATAATTGTTACTGTATTTGTATCATTATATATTTATTGTAAAAATGAAAAAGAAGAAAAAGAAAATTATTTTTGAAGCATGGGTTTCATGCTATTTTTATTTGTCAACTAGGTCAAGCATGTTCTTCATCCTCCTAGGGTTTACTTGAGTCAAAAGACCTTATTATATGTATAAGACCCTTCTTGGGTGTTTGTGTCATAAAAGAAAAAATAATTTTGTGTCAAGATAGTCTAAAAGACCTCTGTCACCAAGTCGGCCTTGCCCAAGAGAAGTCGGCCTACAAGAGGCCTATTCAACCATTGAAGAAGAAGGCTATATATAGATTATAAATTCGACCTCCTTGTCACTCACTCATTCAATTTGCAATAAGAAGAAGAAAGAAGTGCGAAAATCAAAGAGAAGAAGAAAAGTCACAGGAAGGACGAAAACCTGATTTTTATGCTTGGAGTCTCTCACATGTGCGAAGCTAGGGTTTCTAAAATTCTGCTAAAAAATTATAGAGGGCTGAAATTCTGATTTGACCAAATTGTAGAAGCTTGACTTTGATTGACTTTTGTTGACTTGAAGGAGAAGGAGGAATTGTTGAAGAGCTGACTTGGTGACTGGAGAAGGTTGTGATTTTGGTCTAAAGCTCTCAGTTGTCTCACTTTGATTTGGTTCTATAAAAAGAAGAAGCGTTTGATTGGGTTTTCCCCTAAGAGAGGGGTTTTGCCTTGGCTGAGAGCCTACATATTGTGTTCTATTGTTAATGTGATCTTCATGTTCTTCTGATTTGATATTTGCTTGATGAAAAGAAGACAAAAGAAGATAATATAATTAAAATTATTACAACCTATTATCAAAATAAGAAAATATTTTCTGCCTTTTGATTTTCTAACATGGTATCAGAGCTAAGGTAAGGAAGGAAAAAAAGGTAGCTTGAAGATCATTTGTCATAAGCAAGGATACAAGGGAGGGTATAAGGAGAAGCTCTTAAGAAAATAGGCTCACCATTCATCTTGAAGAAAGGCTACTTGGGAAAAGACATTTGAAGACATCTTGAAAGAAGCATCTCGGAAGATCTTTCGAAAACATCATTCATAAGGCAAAAAGAAGAAAGTTTCTCTCTCCCTCTCTTTGATTGGAAGCTCTTGATTACAAATCATTATCTTCAAAATCTCCCTCTCTTGAAAGATATTATAAAAGTCTCTTGGGACCATCATTGAAGCAAGAAGTATTAAGAATCTTTGATGCATCATTAACGGAGTAACCAACACCTTGGAACAATCATCAAAAGCAAGCTAGGAAAGAGACCTGTTGAAGACTACAAGAATGACATTAACAAGTGTACCTATGGCATCGTTAATGAAATCATAAAATAAACTTCAAAGAGCTTCAAATTTTAGAGCCTGGAAGATAAGAATAGATCTTATCCTTGCTAGGAACAAAGTCTTGGACATTGTGCAAGGTAAAATTAAAGAACCTACAAATGACGTTGGAAATGAAAAAATTAAAGGATAATGACATAATAGACATGAGCCTCATTGTGGATTTAGTTAAGGACAATTTGATTCCCTATATATCCACTCAAGGCACCTGAAACAAAATGTTTGAAGCTCTCTCCAAACTATTTACAGTTAAAAATATTGGCCAAGTAGCAAGCTTAAAGAATGATTTTCAAACTATTAAGGGATGATACTATATCTTCATATTTTGTGAGAATCCCCTGTTTAAGAGACGAACTCCAAGCAATTGATGAAATTATTCCTGATAAGCAACTTGTAATATCATCCATACTAGGATTACCCAAATCTTGGAATGCTTTTTCTGCTGGTATTAATAGTTGGAAAGAGGCTTCATCTTTTGAAGAATTATGGTCTGCCTGTACTCAAGAAGAAGCCGGATTTGGTCTATTAAAAGGAAATAAGGAAGAGGAAGAAAATGCTATCTCTAATGCTTATTCAAATCATTTCAAGATGATGATTAAGTTAACAATGGTATGTTTTATGCTCAACACAATTACTTCAATGTTCTTTTAGCAGTGCAATGACGATTTCCAATTTAGTTTTCCAATAACAATCACATTAGCCATAAATCACATTGACAGTGGTTGTAGATAGAACATGAACAATAAGATGTAGAAGACAAGCCAAGACAAGAGGACACCAGATTTGGCAGATGCTAGTGAAAAACCCCAAGATGGGGAAAACCCTTTGATCAATTCTTCTTATTATTATATCAAATGTTCAACACAGAGAGAGTACAAAGTCAAAATTGACTTGCCAAATCTAAGTCAAAACAACCCTGTCAAATTTGTAGTCAACAACAGTGAAATTTTGCCCTAACCAGAAAGTCAACACAACAAAAAATAGTCCTCTTTGGAGCTCGGTCAAAGGTAGCCAAACACGACCTTCTGAAGTGGTCAAAGACAACCCAAAACAGTCACTAAATCAATGGTCAAACTTGATCAAATTCTGTACTTGAAATTTGTAGTCAACTCTGGTCAGTGTGTCCAGAATACCTCAGTGCCTGTGCCAATCAATGCAGCGTTCTAAAAACGAAATTCTAACCCAAAAATTGCAGTCAAACTTATGATCAAAGTGGTAAACGCTAGTCAAAACTGCAACAAAATTTTGAAATTTCGGCCCTGTAATTAGTCTAGAAATTCGTCCTTCTTGCCAAATGTGTGAGAGAATAGATATGCCCAATAAGCTGTACGAACCAATCAGAGAAGGAGAGAGAAGAATGTATGTGATGAGATGATGCCAACTGATGTTTGAGGTTTATTATATTTATACAAGTCGTTGGGGCTCAAGTGACACGTCCATTGGGTTGTGTGACCCTACATGATGATGTGGTCTACCTTGACAATTTGCAAATGTGTGGGCTTGACCTCAAAAACATATTTTCCCTTGTCCAAATTTGATGATCTTTAGGTCGATTTTGGTCCTGTTGAAAAGAGGAATTGAATGCAATCATCATCTCCATCATATGAGCTGTCTCAAGTGGAATTTGGCCCTAGTTGCCAATTTTAACACTCCCTCTCAACTAGGGAGAATTCCACCTACTAATCCATCCATCATCATGCCATCCTTTCATCATGTACTATCTATGCAACTCGTGTCAACTCTGCTGAACACTAATATAGATAATGAAGAAGAATTGATCGAGAGTGAGTCACAAGACCTTACCACTCTCGACTGATAATAGTCAGTCCAGGAGTAGAAACCCAATTTGACTTTATCCCAGATCAAGTTGTTGAACACCATGCATCCTAGACATAGGGAGTATGACAATACACGATCCGTCCATATGTAGTGTTATGGTCCCTACCCACTTTTTCCAATTCGTTGGCCGGATGAGAGGTACTTCCCATGAGTCCCGGACTACTTGGGTAGGATGTATGCCGGGGCATCCACAGGAGAAAGTGAACCACTCATCCTGCCCATATGCCATAGGAGAAGGTGATCCGCTCATCCTATGCATATATCATCAATCGTAGGGGAAGGTGAACCACTAACCCTACACATGTGTCATCAATCATAGGGGAAGGTGAACCATTCACTCGACACACGTGTCATCAATCGTAGGGAAGGTGAGCCACTCACCCTGTACACAACGCACCTATGTGGGAAGGTGAACCACTCACCCTATGGTTGCTCAGCTCCAAGAAGTAACCCAATCCCCCAAGAGCTCCCAGAGCTCAATGTCCAACTCAAGTGGGACCCTTATGGGAGGGTCGTTCCATGAATCCAAGTCTCTCTTGGAAGGCTAAGAATTTGACCTTCCCCAAGGGCTTTGTGAGGATGTTTTCAACCTGCTCATCGGTCTTGATGTGTTGGAGCCTTATTGCTCGCCGTTGTACCATATCTTAGATAAAGTGGTACCTGATATCAATGTGCTTGGAGTGGTCGTGGAACACGAGATTCTTTGAAAGGCGAATCCCACTCTGGTTGTCGCAATAGATCATGGTGGTATCCAACATGTGCTCAAATAGTTCACTGAAGAGCTTCCTCAACCATATAGCTTCACAACTGGCCATCTTAATAACAATGTATTCCGCCTTAGCGGTGCTTAGAGCAATCGATTTCTGCTTCCTGCTCATCCAAGAAATCAAAGCATATCCCAAAGAGAAGCAACATCCTGACGTGCTCTTTCTATCCACCACACTGCCAGTCCAGTCAACATTAGAATATCCATGTGGCCTCAAATTCTCAGCAGTGTAGCTCAACCCATAGTTGATTGTGCCACGAAGATATCTCAAGAGATTTTTAGCAACAACCCAATGTATGTGATGAGGCTTAACCATAAATTGACTCAAAGTATTCACAGCGAAGCATATGTTTGGTCGGGAGTTTACCAAGAACATCAGGGCCCCCACAAGTTGTCCATATTCAGAAGGGTTGGCCAGTTCAGGCCTAACAACACTTCCACATAGCTTCTTGAAGTTGAGTCACATCGGAGTAGACACAAACTTGCAATCGACCATCCCACATCTCTCTAGCAGCTTCATAGTGTATTTCCTTGGAAACCCTAATACAATCTCCTCCTTGGATCTACTTAGAGCAAGACAACTCTCCTAAGGCCAACGAGGTCTAGACAAGGGTTTTCCCTCTTCTAGCTGTGGATTCTGCACTTCGCCCTCTTTCAACCCGGACTTGCAATTTCAACCTGTTTATGCAGCCTAGAAACCCTAGAATTTTGGACGTGTGAGAGATAGTGCCCAGAAACAAGAAATTTTGTCCTCCTAGCTTCTCTCAGATCTTCACTCTCCTTCTTCTGCCTTTCCTAGCTATAGATCGAACTCTTTCTTGTAGATCATACTTGTGAGTGTGTGTCTCCAAATGAAGTCGAATTGCTCTTTATATAGCCCTTCTCAATGGGTCGAATTCTCTCCTTTAGGACGACTTGAGGATCCTAGGGGCAACTTGTACTTATGGAGATTCCAAGACTTTCTAGACTCGAAAATAATTCTTTTTACAATTACAAATTACCCGGAAGGGTCTTATAAACATGATGTTGACTCCTTTGACTCATGACAATAAATCCTAAGACTTAACAAACCCTAGAAGCATGAAGAACATGTTTTACCTAGAAGGCCATCAATAATGAGCATGCAACCCATGCTTTAATAATAATAATTTTCTTTCGCCTTTCTTGTTTGTTACATAAGATACATATTGAAATAAGTACAACAATTATGAAGACCGAAATTAGTTACATTTCTCAACACTCCCTCTTAACTAGGTAGGTATTCATAACTGTACAACTAGTACAACATCATATCTCAAATTGAAGAGTTCTCAAGCAGAGTCGGATTGCTAAGCCATACTATAAGCATCATCATCATAACCAACACTATCCCTGGTGCGTAACTGGAGAAGCTCTTATTTAGTCAAGGGCATTATTCTGGGAGGCTTTATGTGTGATACCACTCTACTTTTTTAAGGTACATACCCCATCCAAATGTCCACAAGATATGTTCTTTTAGGACTATTGTTATCTTGGATCTCCATACCCGAGTTCTCAAAGAACATCAATCCTCTTCAACCACTCTTCTCTTAGATTCCTGTCCCATTCTCAAAGTGTGTCTGTCCTCAGGACTACTATACCTCTTGGATCCAAATCCTGAAGGAGTATCAGTCCCCTTTCCATTCTTTTGGATGATTTATCCTCAAGGAAACCATAAATGCTTATCCAATCCTCCATCATTCTCTCTTCATTACCTGAAGAGGAGAATGCACATGTCATATCAAATATCACTCCCTCTCAAACCAGAGAGTACATCCCTATTCTCCTTTAATCATGAGAATAGATCCCTGTTCCTATTTAAGGAGACTCCATTTGATTCCTTTCAAAATCAGAGGAGATTCAGGACTTCCTTTTAGACTGGGGAAGTTATCACCTTATAGCTTATATTTCATCAGGGTATCAACTACCAGATCCCCATAGTTGCTTGGCTCCGTCTTTGCTTTGCATCTCTTGTATTGAGCCTGCTTTTCTTTTGAGGTGTCTGTTGGCATTATGATACAGGTGTTGTCCTTGATGGCAACTCGCTCAGATGATAGATCATAGTACATCTAGTAAATAGCAAAGAATTAATGATCAGAGAGGTATACGAAGGTATGATGTGACAAAGAAGCGTATACATGCGGGTTCACCATATACCAAGTCACGTATATGTACACACGCACGTTTACAGAAGGAAAGGCGTGTACATGTTGGGAATCTAAGTTTTGGTCCGTGGTATTTGGTCCATGGTATTTGGCCCGAATTGTTGACCCCAGGTATTGGTTCTACGTGGTTTTGGACCATGGTATTGAGAGAGGCCTAAACCTATATAAGGAGAAGATCATTAGGCCAAGAGATGCAAGTATTCAAGTAATGAATATCTGATGAAGTGTGAGATCTAGTATGATGGTTATGGGTTTGTGATGCTTTGCTTGATCTGAACCAAGGATGCACCTATGCGGTTGATGATGGATGATGGATCGGGATCATAAGGCTTGGAATGCATTATCATTATGTGGTTTGATCATGGATAGACTAGATCTGAATTATTGACGCATGATTTATTGTATAAATGTTATGATCTGGGTATGGCTGATGTTTGGAATAACTGCAAAGTTATGAGTAAATATTTGCAGATCTGTGCGCGGGTTGGCTTTAGTAGAAGTGCGTATACACGCTGGTTTGGTTCATCATAGTAGTGTATACATTGTGAGATACGATATTTGAAGTTGCAGTTGGATCTGGTTGTTGTTGCAGAGTTCTGTGTTCTGCTCTGTGTTCTGGTGACTATGTTTTGTTGATAGGGTTTCAGTGATTTAGTGTTCGGTGATTCAAAAATGAATGATGCAAGTGTAGTTGATGGTTATATTGCAGTGGTGATTGATTTTGTGCTTCAATATTGTTGATGGGTCCAGTATGAAAATTGGATGAAATGTGGCCTTCATATTATGGTGTTGTGATGAATCAAGAAGGTTGAACAACCCTTGGGATTTGAAGTACATAATAGAGAAACTCATGTTTGTAGATTGAAGAAGCCACTTTATGGCCTTAAGCAAGCCCCAAGGGCTTGGTATGCTAGGATGGACACATATCTACAAAGATTGGGCTTTTCAAAGAGTTCTATTGATCCAAATCTTTATATCAAGATAGTGAAGGATGAACCAGTGATCATTCTTCTATATGTGGATGATCTTCACATAACATGTGTGGAAGGTCATATTCAAGAATGTAAGAGGCAATTGGCAACAGATTTCGATATGAAGGATCTAGGGCTGATGCATGTTGATTTTTGGTAGCATCGGATGTGCTCTAGCCTTGAAATTTGGAGGAGAGACTAAGCCACATGAGATCTCCAAGACCCATAAATCGTTTTGAGAAGTTCCACGTGGATGAGGAGTTATTAAAATAATTAATACTTTTAATGGGTTTCTAAGTCTAAACTCGGGAAAATAAAAATATTAATGGGTATTAATAAAGATAAGGGTGAGAAGCTTCTAAGAAACGAGGATCAAGTTTGTTTTAATCTTAGCCGTTGATTAGGGACTTAATCTTGGCCGTTGATTCGTCAACAGGAAAAGTATAAGAGAAGAGTTGAGGATCATTTGGAAATACACCAACAGATACTCAGTATCTCTAGGAAAATCGATTCTCAATTAAAGGGGATCGATTTAAGAAGGAGAGTTGCAGGGTGGAGGAAGAGGAGGGCATCAGTAGCAGGGAGTGACTGAGGAGGAGGTGACGCAGGGACAGTGGGAGACAGCGCAGAGAGAGACGCAACCCTCACGCAGGCTGATGTAGAGGGATGCAGAGCCACTAAGGGCCACACTGAGCCACGCAGAGTGATGCAGAGGTGACGCAGGAGTGGGAGCAGGGTCTCCAAAGTATCAAAAAGTCTCAAAGGGAAAGCCTCAGGTGTTTTCTTTCAGTTTCTCTGTAAAATCATTCCTTGTAAAAGCAATTGTTGCTGAAGATTAATAAAGCCCTCATCTGCTGCATCGGTTTTCCCACATTGGGTTTTTCCGGGAACAATTGTCCAAAAACAATTGTGTTGATATGATTGGTTCTTGTGCATGTATTTTTCTTTGGGTAATTGTGTGATAGCTGCAATAGAATTTATGTTAGTATTTGCTGAAGGGATTTCGTAAATAACTTATTGTGAATAATAAGTAGGTGAAATTAATCAGTTGTTGCAGTAGAATTTCAGTTTAGAAATTTTCACATGGTATCAGAGGATAGATCTGACAACAAGAGAGGGAAATCAACTATGGGTCAAGAGGATGATGCAGAGGCATCTACTCAAGGTGACTCACACAGATTTCCAGAAGCATGCACAAGGGACATGAATTACGATTATTCTATGTTAACTTCCAGATTGGAAGAAGAAGTTGCTTCCTTAGCAAGCTCTGCCTCCTTTGAGGTTTGGTATATAGACAGTGGAGTTTCCTGGCATATGACAGGAATCCAAGAATGTTTTTCAGATCATCAGGAAGAAAGAATGAATTTTCAGATCACCATGGGAAATAAGGCAAAGTGTACACCAGTAGGAAGAGGTACTGTGGTCTTTCAAATCGAAGCAGGAGAGCGGCTTCGAGCAACCAATGTGCTGCATGTGCCAGGGTTGGGGCTGAAATTACTCTCCATATCTCAACTTCACAACAAGGGCTATGGCATTTTCTTCATTAAAGAGAAAGTATATGTCAAACACCCGAGTTGGAAAAAGAAGGCGCAGATTGGAATCAGAAGTAACAGGTTGTATAGGTTGCTTCTAGAATCACCAATGGCACTAATAGGCAGTAATCGAGACAAAGATTTGAATGAACTATGGCATAGGAGGATGGGACACTTACACCAGGGGCTCTGAGAATTCTCAAGAAAATAGTATCAGGAGTTCCAGAACTAAGTACTGAACGAGATGATGTATGCAGAGAATGCACTCTGGGCAAGTATGCCAAAGCAACGTTTTCCAGAAGTAACAATAGGGCTAAGAGTGTGCTAGGATTGATACACTCAGATATCTGCGGACCGATGTCCACAAAAGCTCTTAGTGGTGCTGAATACTTCGTCACCTTCATCGATGACCATTCCAGAAAGACTTGGATCTACTTTCTGAAAACCAAGGATGAGGTTTTTGGTGGATTCAAAGAGTTCAAGGCTCTAGTGGAGAATTTGACAAGAAAGAAGATAAAAGTGTTGCACTTAGACAATGGTGGAGAGTATGTTGACAAGGACTTCACCGATTTTTGTGCTAAGGAAGGAATCAAAAGAGAGTGGACAACTCCCTACAATTCGGAGCAGAATGGAGTAGCAGAAAGGAAAAACAGGACTATTTTGGAAGCAGCTAGGGCAGTGTTGTATGATCAGGATATGCCTAAATTTCTATGGGTAGAAGTATGTAGCACGACAGTTTATGTCTAGAACAGGACTCCACATAGGGCATTGGGCAAAATCACTTCGAAGAAGGTCTTCACAGGGAAGACACCTGAAGTCAATCATTTCAGGATATTTGGGAGTTTACCGTATTGCCGTATACCCAAAGAAAAGAGAAAGAAATTGGATCAAACTGCTGAGAAATGGTATCTTGTGGGATATAGCAAGAATGCTAAGGCATATAGAGTATCTTCCAGGGAGTAGGAAGGTAGTAGTTCGGCGAGATGTAAAGTTCATGGAGGACAGAGCTTTCAGGAAATCTCGAGAAATGCCTTTCGAGGAGCAGTCGAAAGACGAGTAGTTGGTCAAACCACTTCGACCAGTGGAAACTAGTACCAGAAATTCTCCCGAAGACAAAGCTTCAGAACAAGAGGAATCTTAGGAAGAGGAAGAGCTGATAGATGTGCCTACTACCAGTGGAAGAACGAGCTGAGAACTCCGACAGATTCTATGAGATGCAGAGGACTTCATTGGTGCACCCAGGAACAATAAAAGGGAGCGAAAATAGCCAGACAGATACCAAGCCTTAGTAGCTTAGGTTGGGGAACCTTCTAGTTTTCAGGAAGCCGTTCAACATCAAGTATGGGTAGATGCTATGGTGGAGGCATACAACTCTATAATGGTCAATGGTGTTTGAAGTGGTACCTAGGCCTCAAGACAGATCAGTGGTAGGTTCGAGATTGATCTACAAGGTCAAATATGTTGCAGACGACAGCGTGGAGAAATACAAAGCCAGGTTTGTGGCTAAGGGCTATGCTCAGAAAGAAGGGATAGACTACGAAGAAACTTTTGCCCCAGTAGCCATGTCTTCTTCTATTAGAACCGTGATATCTCTTGCAGCACAGATGGGGTGGGAGATTCATCAGATGGATGTCAAGACGACATTCTTGAACGTGCAATAGAAGAGGAAGTATACTTTGAACAGCCATAAGGTTTTGAGACACATCAAAAGAAATCTCTTGTATGTAGAATAAAGAAAGCCGTGTATGGGCTTAAACAGGCACTTAGAGCATGTTACGATCGAATTGATGGCTACTTGCAGAAGATGGGGTTTGTCAAGAGTGACGCAGACGCTAATCTCTACTATATGGCTGTAGAGAATGAGCCTCTAATCCTAGTGTTATATGTGGATGATCTCTTCTCGACAGGATCATCTAGGCTCATCAAAGACTGCAAGAAGAGCCTAGCCACAAAATTTGACATGAAGGATTTGGGCCAGATGCATTATTTCCTGGGGTTGGAAGTTTGGTAGTAGAAGGGTGAGATCTTCCTTGGACAAGGAAAATATGCTACAAAAATCTTGAAGAGGTTCAGGATGTATGACTGTAGACCTGTGGCTATTGCAATGATCACAAACTGGAAGAAGATTGATGCATCGGAAGATAAAGACGTTGATCCCACCTTGTACAAGCAACTTATAGGGTCTCTGATGTGTCTGGTCAATACCAGGCCAGACATTTGTTACACTGTCAACACCCTCAGTCAGTTCATGGTGGAACCTAAGAGGGCGCACTGGGCAGCATCCAAACATGTTCTCAGGTATATATAAGGAACAATCGAGCATGGACTATCGTACCAGAGACAATGGCATCACACTAAGTGGGTTCACTGACGCAGATTGGGTTGGAAGTTTAGTAGTTCGGAAAAGTACAACTAGGTACTGTTTCAACATTGGATTAGGAATGACATCCTGGTGTAGTAGGAAACAAAAATGTGTGGCTTTGAGCTCAGTTGAAGCAGAATATGTGGCAGCTAGCACAACTTCGTGCGAAGCCATATGGCTTAGGAAATTGCTTGTGAATCTGTTCAGGAGAAGGATGGAAACGACCAAGATCATGTGTGATAATCGGAGTTGCATCAAGCTCTCCAAGAATCTAGTATTTCATGGTCGGTTGAAGCACATTGATATCAGGTGTCACTTTGTCAAAGACCGTGTCCAACGAGGACCGGTACAGTTGAGGTACACTCCTACAAGAGAACAGGTGATAGACATCCTCACTAAGGCTCTAGGCAGAACAAAGCTTGTTTATTTCAGGGAGAGGATGGGGATGGTAAAAAATCCATTTCAGTAACAGAAATGGATAAGTGTCAGGAGTTGCAGTGCAGCAGTTAGCAGTGGCAGTGCTATGGCCAACATGATGCAACATATTGAGAGGGAGCTGCAATACAAGTGTAGTAGTGGCAGTGGCAGTGTCATGGGCAGCAATACATGAAGCAACCGTGTGGGGGATGTGAGGCAGCAGGCCAAGCATCAACACAGGTACCGATGCGAAAGATCAGTGTGATGTTTCTATAGTGAAGCATTGCTAGGGCGCATTCCTCGCTAAGAGGGATTGTTGATTTTTGGTAGCATCGGATGTGCTGTAGCCTTGAAATTTGGAGGGAGGCTAAGGCACATGAGATCTCCAGGACCCAACAATCATTTTGAGAAATTCTACCTGGGTGAGGATTATTAAAATAATTAATATTTTTAATGGGTTCCTAAGTCTAAACTTAGGAAAATAAAAATATTAATGGGTATTAATAAAGATAAGGGTGAGAAGCTTCTAAGAGACGAGGATCAAGTCTGTTTTAATCTTAGTCATTGATTAGGGACTTAAGCTCGGTTGTTGATTCGTCAATAGGAAAAGTATAAGAGACGACTTGAGGATCATTTGGAAATACACTAGTAGATATTCAGTATCTCTAGGAAAATCGATTCTCAAGTAAAGGAGATTAATTTAAGAGGGACAGTTGCAGGGTGGAGGAAGAGGAGGGCATCAGCATCAGGCAGTGATTGAGGAGGAGGTGACGCAGGGACAGTGGGAGACAACGCAGACAGAGACGTAGTCCAAAGGAGAGACACGAACCTCACGTAGGCTGATGCAAAGGGACGTAGAGCCAATCAAAGCCACACTGAGCCACACAGAGTGACGCAAAGGTGACACAGGAGTGGGAGCAGGGTCTCGAAAGTATTAGAAAGTCTCAAAGGGAAAGTCTCAGGTGTTTTTCTTTCAGTTTCTCTATAAAATCATTTCTTGTAAAAGCAATTGTTGCTAAAGATTAATAAAGCCCTCATCTGCTGCACTAGTTTTCTCACATAGGGTTTTTCCGGGGACAATTGTCCAAAAACAATTGTGTTGATGTGATTGGTTTTTGTGCATGTATTTTTCTCTGGGTAATTGTGTGATAACTGCAATAGAATTTATTTTAATATTTGCTGAAGGGATTTCGTAAATAACTTATTGTGAATAATATGTAGGTGAAGTAGAATTTCAGTTTAGAAATTTTCACAATGCACCATTACTTGGAGTTGGAAGTTTGGCAAAAACCTAATTAAACGTATCTAGGTCAAGGAAATTATGTAATTAAGATGCTACAAAGGTTTGGCTTGATGGATTGCAAACCTATGAGTCTATGACAACCCCCATGATTACAAATGTGAAGAGGTTAAGAAGTTTTGATTCAAGCCTTGCGGATCCTACAAGTCATAGAGAATTGGTTGGCTCTTTGATGTATCTTGTGAACACTCGAGCAAACATTTGCTCTTCAGTGAATATTCTTAGTTAGTTCCAGATAGAGCCTAGACATGACCACTAGATAACAATCAAGCATATACTGAGATATCTGCAAGTAACAATACATTACTGTTCGAAGTATGATATAAAGAATCATATCCAATTGATAGGATACACAAATTCTGATTGGGGAGGCAGTGAGTCCAATGGAAGAAGCACTACCAGAGGATGTTTTAGCTTGGGATCCTCTATGATCTCATGGACGAGTAGAAGGCAAGAATCAATTGCTTTGAGTAGTGCTGAAGTTGAATACGTTGCAACATGTGAAGTTAGTAGATAAGTTCTCTGGTTGAGGAAGCTATTATCTGAATTGTTTGAAGGACCAATGGACACTACAATTATACATTGTGACAACACCAGTTGCATAAGGTTGTTTGAAGGCTCTGTATTCCATGGAAAGACAAAGCACATAAACAAGTACCATTACATACGAAAATTGTTGCAAGATGGGGTGTTGCAGCTACAGTATATCTCCACCGATGAGCAGGTAGTTGATATTTTGACAAAATCACTTCTTAATAAGAAGCTTGTGTACTTGAGACACGCTTGGATTGATTGATATCTCCTCCCTAGTTGAGAGGGAGAGATAGCCACATCGTTCTTATCTTCACTTTGCAAAGAAAGAATGGAGGATTGGGTAAGCATTTGGTATATGATACTTTCTGAAGATGAGGTAGGGCATCTAATAGGTAAGCATAGTTGAAGAGGAAATTCCTTGAGGATGTGTTAATCCAAGACAGGAATGGTCCTAGAAGGACATACTTTGTGAACATATGGATGGGGTATGTGCCTTAAGAGACAATTATGATGGTGTCTATAAGTCAATTGTCTTGTCAACATTGCACTCTAATATTGTGGAGAGATAGAGCTGTTATTTAAGGCTTTGCTATGTGACAATGCTGGTTGGTATGATGAGATGCAATGAGATAATTTGAAAAAATAGCTTATGAGATGGCTTACCAATTCGACTCTTCTTATGAGATCTCTTCAGTATGAGAATGTCAATGTACCGTTATGAAGACCTTGGTTAAGCGGGAGTGTTGAAATATGTAACTAGGTTCTGTCTTCATATGTACTCTTAATTCTTGTATGGTAAAATGAAAAAGAAATTATTATTATTATTTTTTGTAGAATGGGTTCATGCTCAAGGTCATTTTATTTTAGGTCAAAGCACCCATTGAGTGCTTTTAGGTTTTGTCATTGAGTCAAGAAGTCGAAGAGCCATTGTCTTATGTAAAAGACACCATTGGGCATCTTGTAACATGTCAAAAGAATTGTTTTTGAGTCAAGAGTCAAAGTACGTCTCCATGACCAAGTCGGTTTGACACAGAGAAGTTGGCCTAATTAGGGCATGTTGTCCTCCTTGGAAGCCTATATATAAGAGAGCATTCAACCTCCTATGGACTCACTCACTCATTCACTCATCTATTAAGTGAAGGACAAGAAGAAGAAAGCAAGTGAAGGATCTGAAGGGCGAAGGAAGACGATATTTTTGATTTCTCTCTCTCTCTCTACATCTCACACATGCGAAAGGAGGGCTAGAGTTTTGCAGCTACTAGGCCAAAGTTTTTCAAGAAGTCAAGGAGGGTTGAAATCTAAGGAAGAAGAGGCAATTTGATCTCTCAGAGGCATAGAAGAAGTAGTCCAAGCGAAGGAAGAAGCTCTAAAAGCCCTAATTCTCCCACACGTGTGAAGCTGTAGCTGGTTGTAGGGGGGCCAAAAATTTCAGACCTGCAGTAGGGGTTGAAAATTTGAAGCTGGGGGTCGAAGTTGTGCTGTTGGAAGAGATTTGACTTGGACAGAAAAAATACATCATCAAGGAGTTTTGATTGGTCTTGGTCTAGAGGTCTTGGAATTCGTCATTTGAAGAATCTATAAGAAGAGAACAAATTTGTGGGTTTTCCTCTCAAGAGGAGAGGTTTAGGCCTTGGCTAGCAACCTACATCTTGGGTACTTGTGTACTATTGATCTTCATGTTTTGGTCGCTGTTTGATGATAAGAACAACATATTAATAAGAAAAGAAGAAAAGCTAATAATCAAGAATAGTAAGAGAACATCACAAGCAACTATCAAGTCTAAGAGAAATTACCTCATTTGTAGCTCTATTGATTTATGAACATAGACAAGGGTTTTCCCTCTTCCAACTACAAATTCTGCATTTCGTCCTACAATTCGGATCTACAATTTCGGCCTGATTTTGCAACCCAAAAACCTTAGAATTTTGCACGTGTGAGAGAGATAGAGCCCATAAACAAGAAATTTCGTTCTCCCAGCTTTTCCCATATCTTTGCTCTCCTTCTTATGCCTTTCCTAGCTATAGATCAAACTCTTTCTTGTAGATTGAACTTGTGAATGTGCGTCTCCAAATGAAGTCGAACTACTCTTTATATAGGGTTCTCAAAGGGTAGAATTCCCTCCTTTATGCTGACTTGAGGATCCCAGGGCCAACTTGTACTTTTGGAGATTCTAGGACTTTTTAGACTAAAAAATAATTCTCTTTACAATCACAAATTGCCTAGAAGGGTCTTATAAACATGATGTTGACTTTTGACTCATGACAATAAATTGCTAAAACCTAACAAACCCTAGAGGCATGAAGAACATGCTTTTACCTAGAAGGCCATCAATAATGAGCATGAAACCCATGCTTTAATAGTAATAAGTTTCTTTCTTCTTTTCTTGTTTGTTACATAGGATACATATTGAAATGAGTACAACAATTATGAAGACCGAAATTATTACATTTCTCAACAAGTTGTAACCTTAGATCATGTCCTTCCTTGTTAATTGAGGTCCTTTGATTTCTAGGGTTTGTGAACTGAGTATAATCTAATAAGAGAGTGTGCCTAGAGTTTTGGACAAGTCCCTAGGATGAGTTGTTAAAATACAAAAAATCCTCAATGATGTCTAGATCAATTCAAGATCAAGAGGGAGCCACTACTATTCACAAAAAGACAAGTATTCTATTTCTTTTCTTTCTTACATTGTTATTGACTTCCCCATTTATATCTAGCTTTATTATCACTTGATTATAACCTTTTCTTTTATGATCTCCTTGAAAATGATTGCAAGTAAATGAAGTCAAAAGGTTATGGCTAGATTCAGAGGGAGCAATTCAACTCTCAAGTTTTAAAATTAGCAGTTAGAATTGCACATACAAGTGCATCGATAAAAAAAGTTTTGGCATCTTTGTTAGAAGCAATCATCTAGCAAAGCATCTAGATCACTTCATTCAACAATATCATGGCCTCACAAGCCTCAAGGATCACAAGGATCCTCTACTAAAATAGAATTGCAACATGAAGGCAGTCTTTCAAGAATAGTTCTGAAGGAAGTAGAAGACTGTTTGAGGTATGTTTTCTATATTATGTCTTTAGAATTATTTGAAAAATATTTATGTAGAGTATCTATGAGGGTTTTGAAGCTATTTTATAGATCTTGAATTTAGGGTTTGCCGGTATTTAGGGTTTTGTCACCCTAGATGGAAGTAAACCCTAGAAAACAAAAATCCTAACTCTAGTTGATTGTTACCTCTATGAATCCCTAGTTCTTGGGATATGGCATCTAGGGTTTGCTAGTTGAATGTTTCTTTAATAAGTATCTTGAAATCCTAATAGAGTTTTGAGTAGGGTTCTAGGGTATGTACTAAACCCTACCTAAGGCTGAGAAGTAAATAGATCTTAGTACCCTAGGACCAAATGTTTCTACTTTAAGTAGAAACCCTAGACTAACAAAATTGCTAATTTTAGGCAACAATGGTATGTTCTATGATATGATTTAGAGCAATTTTACTTCAATTCCTTTATGAGCCCAATATCAATTTCAGTTTAACAATCACATAAAAATGCAAGTAAAATGCTGATAAAACATAAACATAAACAATAGAAGACAAGCCAAGACAAGAGGACACAAAATGTGGCACCAGCTAGGGACAAACCCCAATGTGGGGAAACCCTTGATCAAATATTTCTTTTAGTCTTCAATAGTTCAACAGAGAGAGATAGTACAATTTACAAATTCTAATAATTTATAACAACAACAAAAGAGCCCTAACCAGAAAAGTCAACGCTGGTCAACAGGGCAGATTGGATCCTCAAAGATTCGGTAAACTTCAGTCAACTTCAGTCTCCAAACAACAAGATGAAACAACCCTCAAAACAGTGGAATTTTGCCCAGTCAAAGCTTGGTCAAACAGTCAACCTGCAACCCTAACCACAGTTGTTAAAATTGGCAACTAGGGCCAAAATCCATGTGGGTCATCTTATTTATGGCAACTGATATTTTTCTTGGACTCCTCTCATTGAGAGGTGTAGGATTGATCTAAAGATCATCCGATTTCGATAAGTATTCATAAATATATCAATTTATTTGTGTTATGGGACAATTCATCAAGGTCGGCCAACAACCAAATAACCCCCATGTATCCTCAATGTTTTATTATAAAAGGAAGTGGCATGAGAATCATTTGTACACACACTTCACTCTTGATTTCTCTCCACTTGTTTTGGGTTTTAGTGGAAGAGAAATCTAGGAGGATGAAGCCCTAGCTGCAGTCCTAAAGAGAATGATCTACCTGCAGTCCAAGAGAAGAGATCCCTGCTTCTATACACTGCCCCAACTTGCCCTATATGCTGCCTAAAGGATGCCTAGCCACACTCATAGCATTAACACGGTGAAAGAGGCCTATACTCGCTGCCCTAGCCGCAACAAAGAGGGACAGAACAACGTGGTGTTTTAGGGCTGTTTCTAGGGTATGTTTGAGGCCGAATTACTATGAAGGGAGACTGAGGTAACTCCTTAGAGGGCCGAGATAAGGGCAAATTGTTTCAACCAGCGTGGTTGAGTGCCAAACTTTTTGGTGAAAGGTAGTGTAGACTGTTGTGCGTAAGCCACAAGCCCTATGAGTAGTTTGGAGGGCGACGTAAGGTGTATTGAGTGGGATGTAGGAGGTAGTGGAGGTCTGTGGTAGGCCGCAGGCCTAGCCACTCCAAAACAGGCCAGTGTGGAGGAGTTAGGGGCTACAAAAGCCCAAAACAACAGCTCACGTAAGGAGGAACCTTCCTTGCCTTGGCCGCAGAAAAAGGGAAACTGTTTGTGTAGTATTTAAGAGTTGTTGCAGCATGCATATGCCCTAACCAGGGACAGTAGTAGAACCGACTTGGAGCAGCAGTTGTGATGTGTGTTGGATCCATTCTTTACGTCAATTTGGATCAGATTGTTGGGCAGTCTATGGGAGCCAAATTGGTGGCTTGACATAGCAACAATGGTACTTGGTGCAACAATGGTACATGGTGCAACATTGGTACAATAATGGGTGCTGCAAGTACAGTACATCATAGTGCAATGAAGAGCTCAACAGTGCAGTGATGGGTACAGTCATGATTAGTGAAGCATGATGAGATGCAGCATGGGGTAGCACAGTGAGGTGCAGCATGATGATGAGGAGCAACACAATGATAGGTGCAACATGGTCATGGAGTCACCTTGGAGAATTAGTTGAAGCAGCATGTCTTCAACTGAGTTCAACTACCTCATGTATCATCTTCTTAAAGATGATCTATGCTCTTATTTAGATAAGTCAAAGTGTTGACTTCTGTTGTAAATGTACTATCACTCTCTCCCTCTCTGCTGAACTATTGAAGAACATATAAGAAGAATTGATCAAGGGTTTCCCCACATTGGGGTTTGTCCTTGGCTAGCGCCACATCTTGTGTCCTCTTGTCTTGGCTTGTCTTCTGCGATTTATGTTTATGTCCTATCTGCAATTTACTATTATGCTGATGTGATTGCTAACCTGGAAAAGATATTGAGCTAACTATGAAAATTGAAATAAATTGCTCTAAGCATAGAACATACCAAAAATTAACAACAGCCAATGCTAGTCAGACAATACGTATTGCCTCGATTTTTGTGCCCAGAAATGTGGCCCACCCAAACAAAGATTTCCCTCACAAAAAACACAATCAAACAGGTCAACGCTGGTCAAACCCTTCCTGAAATTTGGTCATAGCTAGTCAACGTCCAAAATAGAAAATTGTTGTCCTTTCCTTTGCACGTGTGGAGAGAGAAGCTGCCTAGAAATGCATATCCAATCAAATGAGGAGAGAGAGATGTATGAAGATGAGTGCTCTCGCATCTGCGACCCAAGCTAGGGTAGGTATGCCAAGTTCCTTTAGTCCTCAAATGAGCTTTTGTGTTGCCAAATTGGATGAGCAAAAGAGCCCTACAACACCTCTTATATATACACATAAGGGAGGGCTTCTTCCAATGTCACAATAGGGCTTGAACAACTGTCATAAGCATAAATAACCTTAGGTTGACCTTGACATCTCATGTGCAAAACCCAACTTCTAAAATTAATATCTCCATTTCTACAACTCGGAATCAGATGATTCTCATTGTGTTAGATTCGTCTCGCCGAGAGCTATCATCCTCATCCATCACATGTTGAAATGTGGTCATGGTTTTGGCCCAAATCTCGATAGGTGCAAAACCCCATGCTTGGGTTCCAAGTTCACAAGCCTACTTGTGGCACTTTGCCCTCCATACCCGAACACTAGGGCTTGGAGTACCTCCCAAGCTAAAAAAATCAACACATAGATCATATTATCACTCATCTCCATGAGAAGAAGACGACATATGAGATGTTTAAAACTATCTTATACTTGTATCATGGTTCCAGTGATGCTCTCAAGGAGAAGCTAAGAAGTATTTGGATGAGCAGGGAGAGCCCATCGTCACAAATATTTTAAAGTTCACTCAGGTTCGAGATGAGCTAGGTGGAGTGGGTGTTGCTGTAATAGATAATGAGTCTTACACTTCTAGGACTCCATAAGTCTTGGTATAATTTCCAGGATGTAGTAAGTAGCAGAGAGAATATTCCTAGCTGAGAAAGATTATGGAGTGACTGCGTTCAAGAAGAAATCTGGAGAGGAATGAGAGCTGAGCAGAGGACGAGGAGAACTTTGACCTGACAAGCAAAGGTGGTAGAGCCAAGGGCAAGAAGGGCCAAGGTGTTTGGAGAATTTGGTATCTACTGATAAATACTAATTCCCTAGATAAGTAGCTGTATCTAGAACAACATTTTAAAGTGTTTTAGACTTTTCCTATAAGCAATAGATAAGATGAGAAGAGAGGAAGACCTACTTGTAGTTCCGCTTTCCTCTCGTCTCCCTTGTATTGATCCTGTCGCTCCTTCCCGTACTTATATGCTTGAGAAGTACCCTGTAAACACAACAGAAAACAAAGAACCGATCAAAGCACACGATCTATTGAATATAAGTGAAAGGAATTAGATACAATTCAAACATATAAGCATTATGAAACAATACAAACATATGGGAAAAAGGTTCAAACACTTTACTAGATAGAAGAAGGAATTACAACCATTGGTGTCTGATTCAAAGCCATTCCTACAGCTTGGATCCCATCCACATCACATCAAAAGCATGACAAACTTGTAGCATTGCAATACTTGCTTCCAAGCCAAATCTCATAGTAGCATTATCTCCTTACAATTCAACATAATCTAGCCCCTGATCACTTA
The DNA here is from genome assembly GCA_000404065.3 of Pinus taeda. Classification (NCBI taxonomy): domain Eukaryota; kingdom Viridiplantae; phylum Streptophyta; class Pinopsida; order Pinales; family Pinaceae; genus Pinus; species Pinus taeda. The sequence continues at coordinate 230,129 of APFE031679844.1, read as the reverse complement.
GATGAGTGGTCAATTTATAGGAAGATGAAGGAGGTTTTGTCATAAATGGTGGCATTGAATGGCCTTCCATACTTAGAATTAGTTCCATGGAGGAAGGGATGAGAGGATAGGATGCACCTTAACTCATTCCTCATCCATTTTCCAGCTAATAGGAGTTGATAAGTTAGGGAACCTTCTAGATAACTCCAAAAGATAAGAATATTCCCCAAACCCTATGTGAATTTCGCTCATTCTTGCCCAACGCAGGTTAAAGGAAGCCTAAGTGCTCTGCAGAGCACCCTGGCAGTGGACTCAACTGCTCTGCAGCACACCTTTACAAGGGCTTACTAGAGGCTGTTTCTGGATGTCTTCAAGTCATGAAACTGTCTGGGAAGGAGGCATTCAAAGGGGTGACTTGTTTAGGGCATGAAGCAACTGAAATTAGGGTTTGATGAGCCCTAAAACACTGATCTAGATGTTGGGATTTGATGTGCCCAAATGGATTTGTAACACAAGGAGAGGCCAAGTCCAGTCAGAAGGGCGAGAAGAAGAAGAAGGATTTGAATAATATCAAGTGCTTTTGTTGCCATGAGTTTGGGCACTATGCCACTAAGTGTCCTAATTGGAAGGAGTTCAATAAGGATCATGTAGCTGCATTAGTTGAGGTAGATGCACTTTCCGCCTAGTTCGAGAAAGATTTCTCTTTGATAGCTTGCATGCCAAGCTCAATAGACAACATTGTATGGTATATTGATTTAGGAGCATCCTTCCACATGACCTAGAACAAGAAGTATTTCAGCCACTTGAAGGAGAGGGACATGCAATTTTAGATTAAGCTAGGAGATGATGGTAGCTATGCAACTAGTGGAGTTGGGACTGTTAGTTTTGAGAGGGTGTCAGGTAGATATCTCCATCTAAGAGATGTCCTCCATGTTCCAGGCTTGAAACCGAACCTTGTTTCAGTAGCTACCCTTGTGGACAAGGGTTATGATGTCGTCTTCAACAAGGGTAAGGCTTGCCTCAAGCACTTAGCTTTAGGATGTGTGAAGTGGATAGGTGTGCGGAAGAAAAAGCTCTACAAGTTCCAGGTAGAGATAGGCGTAGCCTTGAGCAACAAGGCAGGAGGTGCACAAAGTAGAGAAGTGATGTTTGAGAAGAAAAGAGCTCTGAGGGAGTCCTTAGAGCAAGAGCAGGTTAGAGTACCTAAGAAGAAGCTACTCAAGATGGGGCCTTAGCCAATATCTCAGTTTGAGTCTTGGCTAGTTAGCAGTTGGGTTGACCAGTAGGATGATGAGCAGAGCCCAGGGCGAGTGGAGGCAGCCACTCAGTCAGTGACTCCCAGTATGGGGAGAGTTCGAGCCAAGTGGGTAGATGAGTTGTTTAGGGAGGATCGAAAGAGAGTAGGACCTCCTAGTGCCACCTTTAAGCAGAGAGAGTAAGTAGCCATCGAGATACACGGGCTACATGGCACATATGACTGAGGTGATAGACTCGTAGAGCATGGTTGGGAAGAACAGGTCTTCAGATCAGATTCCATAATAGGAAGTAGGGAAGTCTTCTAGTTTAGAGGGAGCAACTACAGTAGCAAATAACGTGGTAGTGTTGGAGGAAAATCCAAGTGGAAGAGGTTCTTCGAGAAGTACCTTCCTCTCTAAGAGGGAGTGTTGAAAATCTAGTGAGCAAGGTCTTCTGGCTTGTGCCTTAGCAAGTGAAGACCTCGAATTGTCCTTATGAGTTAGACCTCAGTTAGGATGATTTATTTCCAGACTTCCATTTCACTGCAATAATCATCAAGTTAACATGCATAGAGTTGGAGCTTCAGTTAAGTGGAGTCTTAATCAATTTGACTACAAAATGTGGTGGCATTGGAAGTTCAGTTAGAGTGAGTTAGTCTTCAGTCTTGATTGAAGGAAGGACGAGTTAAGAACTCCAGTGTTTTTCGGAGAGAGAAACAGTGTCACTCTCAGTTAACCTGTCAATCAGAACTTGAGTTCTAAAGTCTAATTGGGTCTCCTTGCATGTTCGAATTGGGCCTATGAAGAGGAGGACGAAGGCACAAAAAATTGATTGTTTTGTGCACAAAGGTTTGTGTGACAAGACAGAGCTCACGAGTTTGTGATAGAGCCTTGATTGGGGAGAGCGCAGGAATTGTTCCCTAAGAAATAGGAGGAACAAGTGCGCTAGTATTTAGGGGAGTTGGTTGTGCGCAAAGAAGAGGAGCTGGGTCCTAAGAAATAGGGCTTCCAAGTGCTCAAGGAAATAGGGATTTTCCCTATAAAATAGGAGCTGATCTGCGCTAGAGAATAAGGGCCCATGTGCGCTAGGAAATAGGGACCTAGCGCGCAAAAACTAAGGAGCCTCTAGTGCACAAAGATCAAGCAGATGAGAGTAGGTTTTGCAGAGCAAGTCAAGTAGACAGCAGAGGAAGAATTGTGTGCTACAGGGTCTGGATCAAGCAGGATTAAGGCCAGCCAAGATGAATTGTATCAGCTGAGATTTGAGAGAGAAGCAAAACTCTTTCTCAAAAAGACACATTGCTTTGTAATAGATCCAAGTGCTCAAGAACAATCAATAAAATAGCCACATCAAGCAAGCAGGTTTTCCCTTTTGGGTTTCCTGAGAAAATAAGTGTGTCAATTTGCGCATGTGTTTTTGTCTCTGTGTTTTTATTCTGCTGTTTATGAATTGTTAAGAGACCCTGTATCTTGGTGAAAGTAAACTAGATTTTATTTTTCAGATATTCATCTAAGTAGTTGCAGAGTTTCATGGAAATTTAACAGTTTTGATTGAGGCTTTTAGTTGTTAGCTATCTAGGTTTAGGTTAAATTTATCTAAGTGCAGAATCTGCTTAGCATGGATTGAAATTTAACATTATCTTCATCTTTGAAGTTGTTTCATTGATTACTGAACATGGTTGTCTAGTGGCATGATTGTTTTTTATGTTGCTTGTATGACAGGTATGTCATGGGTATTGATGAAGCTGAGGCATTTTCTGAGCGTCTAAAGCGAGAGCTACTTGCTTTAGAAGCAGCTAATGTTTATGCTATTTTGGAGAGTGAACCTTTAGTAGAAGAGGTAGACCTTTGTTTTCATGAATATGATAGAGTAGATGTCCCTTTTGACTATGTCGAGCTTGTATTCTGGTACAGTTATTTCAGTGCTGAATAGTTGGCTTATGTTCATGACAAGATTTAATAAGCAGATGCTAAGCTTCTGTATTTTCCCTATGTCAAGCTTGTAATTTGTCACAGTTACTTCAGTGTTGAATAGTGGGTTTAAGTTCACGATGAGATTTAATAAAGCAGATGCTAGGATTTTATATGCAGTTTTCATCAGCTTTTTGTACTTTTTATGTTCCATATTTCGATAGGTGCCATAACCATGTTTTGAAATATTTTCAGGTTTTGCAACGTCTTGATTCAGCTATGGTTTGTGTAGAAGACATGGATGAGTGGCTTAACATTTTCAATGTGAAGCTCAGACACATGAGGGAGGATATTGAATCGGTAGGCTTTGGTTTGCATCTTTTATTTTGTTGCATCAGCTCTGTTTGGTTATTATGAATAACCAAACAGAGCAGGTTATCAAATTGTCTTTCAATATGTGCCTTTGCATAAGTTGTGAGGATTTCTTTATCCCATTGCATGATTCCAAGGTTTTCAAAGAATTTACCGTGATCAGTTCAATGTTATCAGAGCTGGACTGATCACCTTAGAGGTGGGCCCCAGGAACTGGAAACTGGTCAGAACCAGGTCGGAATGCAAAAAAAACCTGAAGAAAATCTGGACAACCAAAAAATATATAAAGTTTTCACATTTTGATTAAAAAATATATTCATGTACACCCCTGTGAATCCAAACCACTGGATGCAAATGTGCCTAGTTTATTCATGTATACTTGTGTATATAACAACTTGCAAGGGTGCATATGACCAAAATAGCATCGAGTGCAGTCCATGTCTGAACCGAAATATATAAATAAGCAGGCTCTAAATGGCCTGTAGTCTCAGAAAACGTCATGCTACAGCAAAATACTACATATCATCAAAATCATCGCCTATATTTGGATCCTCATCATCAGAGTGCCTTCTGCCCCTCTAGGCTCTAGCTTTTCCTCTACATCAACCCTCCAGGGACATTAATCAACACTCTCCAATTTTGATGAAGCTCCCTAGTCCAAGCATTAAAATAAGGTAGAAAAATCTTTAACATGCTTAATCAATGATTTTGCTTGAGTGAAGGGCCCTCTCATACCATTCTTAACATTGAAGTACATAAACGGCTAAGTGCTCTTGATTGGATGCCAACCCCACACCCTCATATGGGATAGAAACCAATGAAAATGGTACATTCTTGCCAATCCTGAAATTCTGAAAACTAAGTTCGTTTAATTTTGAATGGGATCTGATATTCGACTTTCTCCATATGAAATCCAATGAGTTTGGATCCACTCAAACTTCCTGACACAATTAATAGAAATGTTAAAAATTTAAGTAAAAGTTGACACTCTCTGTTAGGTTTCCTTTTGCTTTATCTTTCCTTTTCCATACTTCAAGAATTTTATATTAAAAGTAATTACCAAGATGACAATCTCAGGGTCTAATATTCATTTTAGTGTTTTGGTGGTTGTTGTTGTTGTTATTTTTCTTTTTGATTTGGTAAATTTTCGGGAGGTCAATTTTGTGGTGCCATGCACTGGTGTACAGATCTATGCAAAGCTGGCAGGTTGTATGAAATTGGCTGGTTCAGTACAGAAAGGCAGCTTCTGGTTTAAACTGTTGATTTGAACCAGAAACCCTTGTAAATTGGTTAAACCAGCTGGTTTTGGCAAAATCGGTCTGGTTGTGATAACAATGGATCAGTATGCAGTTAGAGATATTTGAAGAATAATCCTAAATTCATAATAGCCGTTTTTGCCTCCACTCTCTTACAATTATACAATAGAGTCAGACTACAGTTAAAGGTCAATGAGCGATTTTGAGCTAGAGATTTTTTTAGTAGGTTTAAATCAATTAGTTGCATCATCTCTACCATTTCAAGCATAGAATGGATGCTTTAGTGTCAAAAGATGGTGGCAGAAATGTTATCCCCAAGATGTTGGCCTCCTCAACTATCAATGATAGTTCTACTAGAGCTCAGTTTATACTTTATAGCATTCCCATTTTACCAGCATCTTATCTTATATATTCTCTGTTATCTGTAAGTTCATTTATTTATTTTTCTAGCACGACATTTAGTGGCTAGTCTGTAGGCTGCTCTTAGGTCTTATTATCTTTCTTCTTAAGCATTGTTTTGGGCGCCATTTTGTACGGACAGTGAATGTACTAGCATAGTCCCTTTCATTGAATTTTGTGATCCTTTGTTAGACATTAATAAAATTATATTATCTATGTCATCTTATGAAACAAAATGGAAGTTCATCTTTGATCATCTTATGTTCTAAGTTCTGTAAGAGTAAATTATTCATCCAAGAAAGAATTCTTGGCAACAGAGCAGATGTTTTTAATTTAATTGTTTTAGTTGCTTTCTAACCAAATTAAAATTTTACAGAGAGAATCTAATGACACAAATAAATTATGTTAACTTGGGTTAGTGGCATTAAACATACTTAAGCATGGAGGGTACCACATCAGACAGACGTACAGAAGTGAGATATATTGAAATACCATAAAATATCTATGACTCAATTATCTTATAGCAGTTCTTCAATTGCTACAATTAGATCATACATGATGATATCATTCAACACGAATTCCTGCTCTGCACTGTGCATAAGGACTTTCTCACTTATCCCACTTCAGGCCTTTTCTTCCTTAAACCTATTTCACACTATATAAATCCTATTCTCTAGTATCTACTGTTGCTATATTATTATATCATTATATCACTCTTACAGAACATATTTATATGGTCATAATTATATAACTCCTAATTTCTAACATATTTTAATGGTTCTTCCACATCTGCTTCTTCAGTTAGCCAGAAACCTTGGTGCCATGCTTCCCTTACTTTCTTCCAAGCAAACCCGCTTTACTGCAACAGGTTTAGAGTTTCTTCAATCAAAATCCTAGATAAGAAGGCAATATGTGCTTATCAATTGTGAGTGCCTCTCTCGTCTGTTGAGCCTTGGTTGAGACATTGAAACTTGAAAGTCTTTTACCTTCACCCATTATCAAGCACTTGAAGAGGCCTCATAATATATTTTCAATGTGATGCTTCTGGTATATCTTATTTTTTCATGCTGTTTTAGGAAACTGAATACTTGTATTATAAACTTCAAATCTAACCTTTATTGCTTCTTGGCACACAATTGTTTGATATTTATTAATATGTGTTTTCCAGATAGAGTCTAGAAATAATAAAATGGAGATGCAGTCTGTCAATAATAAATCTCTCATTGAAGAACTTAACAAGCTGGTTGAGCGTTTGCATGTTCCTCCTGAGGTATGTTGTGTTACATTTGAGTAAGCTTATTGAGTTCTATTGTGGTTAGTTTTGTCTGCATTTGCAATTACTGGGCCTTTTTCAACCACCTCTCATGCTTGAGTGTGATATAATGTGTATTTTCAATGTCAGCATGAATTCTGTCCATCAATTATTGCACTTTTGGCTTATATGGATAGACAACACCTTTATCTTGTCTGTTACTTAATCTGAGATTCTCATTGCATTTGCAGTATGCATCTTCACTGACAGGAGGCTCATTTGATGAGGCAAGAATGTTACAAAATGTGGAGGCTTGTGACTGGCTAGCTAATGCTTTGCGTGCTTTAGAGCCACCCATTTTGGATCCTAGCTATGCAAATATGAGGGCGGTATGTGAAGGGATTCTGACGAACACGTCCACATCTTGTGCCTTCTTTTACTAATGTCATGGATATCATATGTTGTAATTTTAATCTGATTTTCAGTAAATCTTGCTTATTATTTTTCAAATTCCATATGGTTTCTCTTCTTTAATAATACTATAGAACGTGTTATTCCTTTTCTATTATAATGCTGACATAAGTTGACAATTACTTGATTTCTGGGTTTGGTAATGATACAATGTACAGGTCAGGGAGAAGCGTGTGGAGCTTGAGAAATTGAAAACCACATTTGTTCGTAGTGCATCTGATTTTCTGAGGGATTATTTTGCTAGTTTAGTGGACTTTATGATCAGTGACAAAACTTACTTTTCTCAGGTAAATTTGCTATAAATGAGTGGATGCCTTTTCAGATGAATATTTATGGATAGAGATTCATTAGGGTGATTTATGGTGGTGGACATGTTCATTTGTATATCCAGAGAGGCCAGCTAAAAAGGCCTGATCATGCTGATTTGAGATACAAGTGCCGAACATATGCACGGATGCTACAGCACTTAAAGGTATTGATTTGGTTGAGCATGGGCTAATCTATAAAATTTAATAGTTTTTTGTGGGTTTATACTTTTTTCTGTAGGACCTTTCTAACTGATAATGTTTGCAGAGTCTTGACAAAGGCTGTTTGGGGTCACTGAGAAAAGCATACTGTCATTCTCTCAACCTGTTGCTTCGTCGTGAGGTGAGTAAAACCTATGATGGTCTTTGTAATATCAAAATTGAAAATCTAGATTGATCTATCAAGGGTTTTCTCCTAAATACCAGCTTTGCTACTGTGGAGAATCTACAGGCATGGAAATCCTTCATTGTACATTAAATGCACGTTGTCCTGATACTGACTCTTCTATTAATGCTTGTTTGTTCCTAGAATATGTCAAAAACATTTCTAAGGAATAAGAGTAATTGGCCAAATCAGTGCATGATATCTAAGTGGGCTAATTCACATAATTGGTTTGGTGCTTGCTCCTGCGTGCTTCGTTGTTCTCTTCTTTTGAAAAATCAAGTATGCTTTCTATATACGGCATGTTATACCATCTTTCTCTTTATTCCTTCCAGCTGGTCTTCCTTTTCTTAGCGGCATATATGTCTAATTTTTGTTCTATAGTAATCATCTGCTAGTTGAAGAGGTCCAAGTCCAATAGATGTAAGTGGTTTGACATTGTATCATTAGATTTTTCCTCTGCTCATCTATAAGCAATATGCTGTAATGTGTCTCTTTTTGTTGATTTTTCCTTGCCACTCAAGAATCAGGTTTTAGTCTAAGATCACGATTACAAACACACTCAAATGCCACAACACAAACACTTTGCAGAGCAGAATAACGTATAGCAGTGAATCACCTAGTATGCAAGACAAATTTTGAATGCACAACTTGTTATATTAAAAACATTAATACAACAATCTTAGGGCTCTCGTACCAGGGATCATGGCCTTTACAATTAGTCCTGATAGAAGAACAACTAGTGCTTGGTATCAACAACTATGACTACCAATCTTTCCCTGAACGAAGTACTAGACTTACTTGCTGAAGGTGCGCACTATATTCCTTTCAGTCCATGTACCTTGAACACATCTGGTAGGTACTCTGCCTCCTCTTATGCTGCTCACAAGTCTTCTGCAACCCTTAGAAATACTTGTAAATTCAGCTGTCAATACACCTCTATCAATCACTGTTGGCTGCTCCAAGATGACTGAACATAGGCTGCCTTCACACAATGTCTTTCGTTACTCCAAAAGGTCACTGTCGTAATGTTTTCAACTTCTGCCCACTAGCTGTCCTTTGCTCCTCAAAGACACCAGCACGCTGCCCTGTTATCAGTTATCACTGAAGTTGCCCACTTGAAATCCCTGAACCTGGGCACAATAACCAGACCATTGGACTTTCTTTTGACTGCTTCAAAAGTCAATCCTTAGGGCACTATACACAGCCCTCTTACTGCTCCTTAACACCACTAAGGCAGACAACTAGGGCATACCAAAACTGCTGTTTATTACACCATGAACAGACCTCCCTTCACCTTGCATTTATCAACATAGAAAGACTAATCAACTTCCCTTCCAAGATGTATGCTACAGCCTGGAAAGCGCACAGTTCTGAGCACAATTTCCTGAGTTATACAGCCCTCTTCTAGGGCTCCTGTACAAGCCACAGGTCTTTCCTACAACTCAGCCTGTACAGCTCCTGTAAACCCATGCATAACCTCCCTTCCAGCCCTTGTTATCCCTGCGCTTGACCCTTAAACAATGCGGCCTTGCTCCAACAATTTACCAGGCCTCTTGGCCGTCCAAAACAGGCCTCATGGCCCTCTCCAAGGAGCTGTTAAAGGGGCTCAGCACTCCTTCAAAAACACAGAACAATGCGGCCAGAATCACAGAGATGTTTGCACAAACATATGCCCAGAATCTCAAAGATAAACTCGGCCAGGCTTCTACCTAACATGTCCAAACAAGAACACAAGAAAAGTTATGAACTTGTCCTCTTCTCCAACTCGGATTAGCTCCTCTAGATCTGCGGCCAGATCAGATTATATTTCACTTTGATTGAATGCACTTGGATGGGGAGAATGAAGTCAACTTTGTCTTCCTTTTATAGTGTTCTTGGTAGGTTTCCCTTAGCCACCAAGGGTCATCACATAACTCCAAGCCAACCTAAACAATTTGTTTAAACACTAATAAAACATAAGACAAAAATTCCTTTCATTCAACCAACATCACATCATTGAAGCCTTTGGTGCCCCTTAGCCCCTTATGGGAGCCCCACATGCTCTCAATGATCAAACCACCAGAATCTCCATTTGGTTTAGCGCCCACAACTTTGGATGCAAACCCCACTGCTTGGCTACACTGCCCACAAAACCCATGTGGGTCAAACATCTCCCAAACCCAGTACCCTAGGGTATGGGAGTACCTCCCAAGCTACACAAATCAACACTTTCCTCCCTCAAACCTGCTCCCCTCCTAATAGCATCCAGGTTTGCATCCCTTTCATTATTAATCTATGCCTAGTTGATATAATATGATGTTGCCATCTGATTTTCATTCCTTTGCACAAAGTCCAATGAATGAATTCTCCTATTTTTCAAAAAATTAAAATTGATTGGGGAATTCGGACATGTTAATATATTTTTACACCTTAGGATAATGAAGGTGTGACTAAGGAGACAAAATTGTATTTAATATACACTTTTCATAACAGTGGAGTGCATATTCTACAGGCCCGTGAGTTTGCAAATGAGCTTCGTGCTAGTACTAAAGCATCAAGAAATCAGACAGTCTGGCTTGAAGGATCTACTGGTTCCAGTGCCAGCAGCGCGGATACTTCAACTGTCTCTGAAGCATATGCAAAAATGCTCACTATTTTCATTCCGTTGCTTGTAGATGAGGTGTGCCATGTGAATGAAATTGTTGCGGTTCCTTTTCATTTGTATATTAGCAGAGTTAATTTGAATGGGTTTGTAAGTTCATTGTCTGTTCTAACTGTTGCAGAGTTCATTTTTTGCATCATTCATGTGTTTTGAAGTACTCCCGCTTGTTCCCCCGGGAGGTCCTTCAAGTGCTGCTAAGGATGGAGCCAACAGTGATGATAGTGAAGATGATTTGAGTCTTATGGATCTCGAGGGAAATGACATTAAGCCTAGTATACTTCATAATCTGTATCTTAAAATGATTTAATGACGTTTTTCTTCATGAATTTAGTTTTGATCTTCTTGTTGAGTCTCTTATGGTTTCATTTTACATATGGAAGTGTAATTTGGTAGTGAGATAGTATGATTGTGCAATCCCGTTTCTTCCTTTGTATACTCTAAATTGCCAATTTTGCAGGCCAGAATTCTGTGGAGTTGGAGGCTCTAAATGAAGCTCTTGAAGAATTACTTGATGGAATTCAAGTAAATTTAGCATCCCTGACTATGTTTTCCTTGCTTGCATCTGATACATCAATTCCAGACAATAGTATTATTCACTAAATCTGCATGGTACTAAGTCTGTAGAGGACAACTTAAATATGGCTCATGTTATGGCTGTCTTGCTTCATTTCAATTGTCTTATTTCTTTTCAGTTGTTTTAATAAGGAAGAAAAATCTTTAGCACAGATAAAATAACATCAAGTTGTGGATCATGAAGAAGAGTTGGTTGAACAAGAGTAATTATGATAGTTATCATTTCTGTCTTGCCATTAGGTCATCTGTTAGGTCTGTGCATAAGTATGCCCGCTAATGTATTCAAGGGCTGTGTCTGTTCAGCCAATTTAAGGGCAGTAAATAGGCCTCTTATCCTGGTTTCTGGTGTTCTTTTTTGGAGTGTGCATTATTAATCGTAGATCTATTGTTAATCTGATAGGCTCAATTTAGCTGAGTGGCTTTGGTAGAAGATTTTAATTACATTTTTTCTTCAAGGGAGAGAAGCAGTATGCAAAGTGTTATTTGGGTTCTTGATGAAAACATACATAGGGGAATCTATTATGAGGGATTTTTGGCAATTTCTGATTATTGCCTTTCTTCCCATTATTTTGTGTGACATGGGAGTTGTTTTCCCAAGCTTTCGTGAAAAGTTTTTGTGGTAGGGGGGTATTTTTGATATTTATCTTATTTGTCTCTCTCTTTGAGAGGTAGATTTGCTCACTTGTTCTGAATAACATTTGCAATAGATTTCTATTTGTGAGGAATTAGCTTAGTCACCTCGAGGGTGGACCTTAGATTAAGTGGTGGCATGTAGTCTATGAATTGTTTATATGTGAAGGATATTATTTTGCCATATTGAACATTGGTATCAACTGTAAAACATTAAATGCTAATGAAATCTTCTCAAAACGGATATGGAAAGCACTTAAAAAACAATTAATTCTTATTTCTAGTCCGCGGGTTTTCAGTGGTCCACGGGTGGGTTGAGGCGCAACATGGGTTTTGATGCTTGCATTGAAGTTGCAGATGGGCGTAATTCGTGTAGGGTTAGCCGGTTTATGATGGAGTCATAGAGATGGACAATACTTCTTGAGGTGGAAGGGTTAGCCACATGGAGCCATAGATCCGCACACAGTGGAGTAGTTCAAGGTAGTGTTATTAGAGTGGGGTCCATACGATGCTGTACAATGTGAATTGGATCTCAAAGTCAATTTTTTAAAAATTTAATAACTTTTTGTGGGATGGCCCCACCTTCAAAACAATCTTTGCCCCCCCGAAAAGCTATTTAAAGACACCCCCCCATTTCACTCACACTATTCTTTTGAGCTTCTTGAGGTACTTTCCATGAGTCTCAGACTCATGGGATGTATGCTAGGGCATCAACAAGAGAAGGTGAACCATTCATCCTGCTCATATGTGATAGGAAAAGGTGAGCCACTCATCCTATGCATATGTCAATCAAAGGGGAAGGTGAACCACTTAGCCTACACACAGTTAACTATCATGGGGTATCACAGGGGAAGGTGAACCACTTACCCTGTACACAGAGCACCAATAGGGGAAAGTGAACCACTCACCCTTTGGTCGCTCATAGCTCCAAGAAGTACCCCAAGTCACCATAAGCTCCCAGAGTGCAGTGTCCAACTCAAGTGGGACCCTCATAAGAGGCTCTTTCCACGATTCCAAGTCTCTTTCGAAAGGCTAAGAATTTGACCTTCCCTAAAGACTTCGTGAGGATGTCTGCGACCTGCTCGTCAATCCTAATGTGTTGGAGCCTTATTGCTCCCCGTTGTACCATATCCCAGATAATGTGGTACCTGATATTATTGTGCTTGGAGCGATTGTGGAACATGAGATTCTCTTAAAGGCGAATCCCACTTTGGTTGTCACAGAAGATCACGGTGGTATCTAGTACGTGCTCAAATAGCTCTCTAAAGAGCTTCCTCAGCCAAACAACTTCACAACACGCCATACTAGCTGCAATGTATTCGGCCTCAGCGATGCATAGAGCATCCGATTTTTGCTTCTTGCTCATCCAAAAAATTGAAGCAAACCCTAATGAGAAGCAACATTGAGACGCGCTCTTACGATCGACCACATTACCAACCAATCAGCATCACTGTATCCATGTAGCCTCAAATTTCCGACAGTGTATCTCAGTCCATAGTTGATTGTACCATGGAGATATCTCAAGATATTCTTAGCAGCAATCTGTTGTATGTGATGAGGCTCGATCATAAATTGACTCAACATATTGATAGCGATGCATATGTCCAAACAAAAGTTTACCAAGAACATCAACGCCTCCTAATTCGGGCCCAGCAGCACTGCCACATAGCTTCTTGAAATTGATTTCCATTAGAGTAGACACAGACTTGCAATCCACCATCCCACATCTCTTGAGCAACTTCATAATGTATTTTCCTTGAGAAAGGAAAATCTCAACTAGCTTTTGCCAAACTTCCAAGCCTAGGAAGTAGTGCATCAGACCCAGGTCCTTCATTTCCAACTCCCTCTTGCATTGATAAATGAGAGAGTCTGTCAGAAGGAGTTCATCCACCTAAAGGACCAAAATGAGAGGCATGTCCTTTTCAAGCTTGAAGTATAGGTTAGGATCAACATTGCTCTTTGTAAATTCCAGCTTCATAAGATAGCTATCAATCCACTCATACCAAGTCCTAGGGGCTTGCTTCAACCCATAGAGGGCTTTCTTCAACTTGCACATGTGTGTCATTCGATCTTGTACTTCAAACCCCTCAAGTTATTCTATGTTGACTTCCACCTTAAGCCAGCCATGCAAGAAAGTTGTCTTAAATTCCATTTGGTGTAGGTTCCATCCTTGAGAGGCAGCGAGAGTAATAATTGATCAGATAGTGGTATATCGGGCAACCGGTGCAAATATCTCGTCATAGTCCACTCCTTCCTTTTGAGAGAAGCCTCGAGCAACAAACCCTGCCTTGTATTTTTTAGTGCTCCTATCAGCTCCATGTTTGATTTTGTAAAGCCATTTAGAAGTGGCCATAAACTTGTCCTTGGGTCTAGGAACCACATCCCAGACATCATTCTTCACGATTGATTCAAAATCCTTATTCATCGCATCCTTCCATACGTGGTGTTTCACACCTTCTTCGAACATACATGGCTCGGATTGAACAATAGTACTCAAAGTAGCTAAGTACCCTTGATACTTGTTCGACTTCTTAATTTCACGAAATGTCACTCTTGGAGCAATATGTCTTTTAGCATCTTCGAGAGTGTCTTTGAGCCACAAAGGTCTTCTCCTTGAGGTAGAGGGATCACCAGGAGGTGGATCAGTGGGATCAATCGGGCCTTCAACATTAGGTATCGGTTCATCTGTTGGAGGTTCATCCTGCTTTCTTGCAACATCATCATTGTTCTTCCTTGGGATTGGAAGACCTTCGGCTTTTCCAAGGGCAAAATCTTCATCGAAAGTGACATCATGGCTTATTTCCACTTCTCTTTGATCAGGCACATAGATTCTATAAGCCTTCGAATTTTCACTGTAGCACACAAATGTTCCTTTCTTCCCAGATGCTTCTAACTTGTTTCTTCTCTTTAGGCACATGAAAATACACAGGACATCCAAATATTCTAAAGCGAGAAACATTAGGTTTCTTACTAGTGAAAACTTCTTCGAGTGTCTTGAAATCCAATGCTTGATGCAGGCTCCTATTTTGAACATATACGACAGTGTTGGCAACTTCTCCTCATAAGAACTTCGGTAGGCCTTGGTCATGAAGCATGGCATGGGTAGCTTCTAAGATTGTTCGATTCTTCCTTTCAACAACTCCATTTTGCTCAGGAGTATATGGAGTGGTGGTCTCCCTCTTAATGCCAACCTCCCTACAACAATCATTGAATTCATTTGATTCCTATTTGATTCCATTATCAGCCCTCAATATTTTGATCTTCTTCCCTGGTTGATTTTCAACCAAGCCTTTGAAAGAACAAAACCATTTGAACACTTCATCCTTCTTCTTCAAGAAATAGATCCACGTTTTGCGAGAGAAGTCATCAACAAAAAATGCATAGTATAAGTATCCTTCTATTGATGTTACAGGCAACAGACCAGAATGCGACCTGCTGAGACAAAAATATAGCTAGAGAATCGAAGTCAAATGATGCCTAGAAAGTCAAAGTCAACACTGGTTAAACTGCAAAAATTTCTGAGATTTTTTGCCCTGCAATTTTGTCCTGTAATTTCTTCCTCCTTGTGCCACACGTGGGAGAGAGAGAATGCTCAATGTTGTACGAACCATTGAGAGAATGTGTGAGTGATGAAGATGCAAAATGAGGTGAGAAGTCACTTGTATTTATACAATTTGTTGTGGGTGAAGAGTCATGTCCATTGGGCTTCATGATCCTACATGTTGATGTGGCTGACCTGAACAATTTGCACATGTGTGAGCATAAATTCAAAAATGCACTTCCGCTCTTCCACATTGGATGATCTTTATATCAATTTTGGTCCTCTCGAAAAGAGGAATTTAATGCAATCATCATATCCATCAAATGCGTTATCCCAAGGTGGAATTTGGCCCTAGTTGCCAAGTTTAGCACACTACCATACTGTTGCCAACCCTGCATCTGCACTCAACTCCCTCTCAAGTGTTGTTGCTGCAAATGCAACTATTGCAACTAAGAAGCATCCAAAATATTGAATCAATTTTGGTCAGTATGATGCATCTGTCTTTCAAGTCGTTGACTGCTACTAGCCCCTACACTGTCTACTAAGGAATCTGTGCTGCTGCTGACTCTGCTACTGAGCTTCCTGCTCTGTTGTCAAACCTGCATTGTGCTCCTCAACACCTGATTGCAACTAGTTTACAACTGTCACTTCCGAATCTGACTGCATCACTTACACTAATCCATCCTGCTACTGAATACTATGGGCCCTTGTAGCAAGGTAATGATCCATGAGGAGGAGACCCTAATGGACCTTGCCCATGTCTGCGCTACTTTGGGACTACAACTCTAGATCATGCTACCTCTCTCCTGAAGGTATAGCTGAAAACATTGCGAAATTTGATCTAGTCATACTGCTGCTTCTGCATTGTTGCTGCAACTACTACAATAGTGAGTATGACCTCTCCAGATCTCGAAATGCTAGCTTCCATAGGGTTGCTCCCTCTGAGTTTCTATCTCCCTATGAGAAATCTCTTTGTTCCCTCCTGGCAATTCGCACTATCCTCCTGTGCTGGAACATGATTACGTAGCTCTCTGCTGGGAATCTTCTCGCTGGAATTGCCCCTGCATATTGCAATTGGGCAATTTGCACTACATGTGTCACTGGATCTAGCTCTGTAACTGTCTCACGTGTAGTGGCTGGAATTGTCATCTAATTGACAACACCTGTTGACACTGAATTTGCTACTATGATACTGTGGGCTTCTGTAGCAAAGGTGATAGTCCCGCTGCAACAATCTATAATTGATCTGATTGATCTCCTTGTTACAACCGCGCTCGACCTTGCCTATCTGACACACTCGTGTCTCATACTCCTCCACCTGGATCTGGTGCTCCACTATCTCCTTTTGAGCCTTTTCCCTGGCTGGGACCCTTCTTCGCTTTGCAACTCGCATTAGACAACTTGCACTTCCTCCGACACCTATTTCTGGCAACTGGAAGTCGATTTGTTGCCCATATTTGTATTGTGGTTAACTCGCACGACGTCCTCTGGCAATCTTGTATGACCATATCTGAAAAGCTGCAAAATCTGCGAAATTCAAAAACTGGGATGAAAATCTTCCTCTTTCCCTATGCTCGGCTGCTAAATCTGCTATTCACACTCCCTTCTGGAGTGAGGAAATCTGCTCACAGCTATTGCCAATCTGCAACTAGAAAATTAGATCTCTAAAACTCGAGATCCCTTAAGAGAAATTTTCCCTTTGTGTGTGTTATTTCTCTTCCACTCGATGTTGATTTTGCTTCTGGAAATTGTTGCAAAACCCTCCGTGCCCAAGTAAGGAATCTACTCAGCGAAAATGTAGGCTGTTGCTATGCCCTCTGCTTGCTAGAATCACTACTTTGCGCAAATCGAATTTTTTGCCTCCTTGCAACTGAAAATCGAACCCTTGCCAATAATTCGTGTTGCATGGCTAGGCATTACGTAGAACCAAAAAATTTCGGCCTGCTGCTCCCTTTGAACAACGAAATTTTCTTCTTCCGCTTCTGAGCTTCGCGACTGATCAATCAAGCTTTGACACCATGTGAAAATTTCAAATATGAAATCCTATTGCAACAACTAGTAACTATTTTTCTAATTGTTAATTAATTTAACAATTAATTTGCTATGACAAATACCAAATAATTCACACTGCAACATTCACAAATAAAACTGCGGAAAATGATAGCGCTGGAAACTGAGAAATGCTAGCACATACATAAAATTTTTGACATAGTTATTTTTGGACAAATGTCCCCAGAAAAACCCAACTTGGGAAAACCGGTGCAACAACTGAGTGTTTTTATTATTATGCAACAATGGAATTCTGAGTACAATCTATGGAAGCCCATTTGGCGTTCCAAACAACAAGAAAATGTAGCCAAAATTATCTAAGGGAATTTCCCTTCCTCCGCTAGCAATCTCGACATAACTTAGCTTCAGAAACTCACCCTCTTGGACCCCTCACGCTGGCTTCTATGCAGTGCTTGCATAAACCCCTTGGACTTTTAGTCTAGAACTGCCTCTGATCAAGTCGTTCTCTCTATCTTTGCATAGGAAAATGATTCTCTGACCTTCTGGAAGACTTTCTAGGACTTTGGAAGCTGACTCGATTTTTCTTCCAGCTAAATCGAATTGCCCTCTGAAGTTGATTGCGTAGTCCTCTGCGTTGCCTCACTGGGAATAACTCGGCCTCTTGCTATTGCCTCTCTGTAACGAACAAGGTTCGTATACGTAGCGGAGTAAGCTTCAAAATACTTCGAAGACAAAGACATCCCTTGTAGGATAGTAATTGTATATTGAATATTATATAAAAGAATTGATGAGATATGAGATGATTACAATGAGGGTGATGGGCTTCTTATATAACCTAGGTAGGTACCCTTTCATAAATGGTCATGTCTCTTAAGACATGCCTTTTCATTACTAACTAACTAATTATTAGCTAATTAAGTATTATCTATTATTTATTATATTTCATATTTACATTATTATTTTTATATGAATTATATTCAAAACATTGCCCATCTCTTCAAAAAGCTTTGTCCTTGAAGCTTATTAATGTCCCTTTTTCTCGTTTTAAAATATCTTTTCGTCTCTGAACTTTCACTTGGTTGATAACAGATGATATGATGCTTTGAGTGATAAACAAAATTGTTGGACTGAGAATGGCTCTGACCATCCTAGATTAATCTCTTGGGGAACTTTCCGGTGATTGGGAATTTGTAGTGAATTGTTATTATAGGATTGGATTCTGTGAACTTTAGTATTCCTTGGAACATAAATTTGTTGCTTCTGTTCTGAATGGTTCAAATATGTAGACCGACTTGCTTGTCTGCTCTTGTGATTTAGGTGCGGATAAGGAGTTATGGCAGTTTGATCTTGCCCTAATCTGTTTGTGGTGATTTCCCAATTTACTTCAGGTACTGTTATTGAATTGGTTATTGAATCATCACTTGGAATGTCCATCGTTTGAACTGCAACATTTGCACATGTTTTAACTTTTTTTGGTTTCTCATCCTCTTGAGTTGTGATATGAATTGGATCAGTATTTACTTGCTTATTTTCAACTTGGATTGAAATGAATGGAGACTTCAAAACTTCTTCTTGAAGTTGTTCTAACTTGTCATTTAGTGACTTCTTGTCACTTTTAAGCTTCTTAATTTGTGTAAGTAGGACTTAGTTATGATTTCTTAGACATGAAAGTTTGTCATTTTCCGAGTCGTCGATTTTGTCCTTAGTATCCTTCTCTTTATTTTTGATTTGTTCTAATAACCTTTTTGATTCATAGTTTTTAAACGTAACATTTCTTGTTTCTTCTTCGATAGTTCTCGTTGAATTTCTCCATAGAACTTTCGTTTTCTTGCTTTATTTTTTTCTTCTTAATCTTAGTCGTTTTATTTGCATTTGTTCATTGTCTTGATGTTTTTTTGTACTAAATAATCTTCCACACCTTGGACATCTTAAATTGCATTTTTTTTAATATATATTATAAAGTATATCCAATTTTGTTTAATCACAGTGAACATTTAGTCCAAAATAGTGATTGTTGTGTGGAACTCGTCTTCCTTCTAATTTTGTAATTCTTTATAATCTTTATAAGATTTTAATATTTTTTTTTACCTTTCATATATTTTTCAACAATAAAGATTTAGTTTGCTGGATTTAAAAATCTTCTTTATGTAAACTCTATAATATATTTTCGTAGGTAATCCTTATATTAACCCCCTTTTTTTTCCCTTGTAAAATACTTCTAGTTACCATTTGAACATATTACTATAAAAAACATTTCGATTCAATTTGATCACTTAAAAATCTTGCTAACCTTTCAATAACACATTTAATATGCATTGCTCTCCAAAATTATGCAGAAAATTCGTTTATGGCAGCTTGATGTTTTAACTATAGTATGATAGGACACTGTGTAAGGGTGCGATCGTTCACAATTTTTTTTAATTTGACTCAAATCCAAATTCTTGGAACAACAATTGGCGAGCGATTTGTATAGATTTTGGCACCCAAGGGGTGGATTTTTTTCACAATGTGTACGGTTGTTGGATCGAATGGACATTTGAT
This sequence comes from Pinus taeda, assembly GCA_000404065.3. Classification (NCBI taxonomy): domain Eukaryota; kingdom Viridiplantae; phylum Streptophyta; class Pinopsida; order Pinales; family Pinaceae; genus Pinus; species Pinus taeda. The sequence continues at coordinate 210,628 of APFE031679844.1, read as the reverse complement.
TTGTTGTTGAGGCCTGCGACTGCTTGTGGAGGCCGCTGTTATGGTTGTTCAAGCAATGACTGACAACAAAAATACAGTGATAGTTGCGAGTAGGCCGACAAATCACAACAAAAAAAGGAATAGTGCGATTGTGGACGCGGCTCAGGAAGGTAGCTTTGAATTGTTGGAGTTTGTGCCAACGTCTCTTGTCGAGTGACAATTGTGAGTTGGGTAGCCTTTGGTTGTTGAGCCAGGCAAACAGGCGTTGTGCGGCCTACGTCAGTCTATTGGCCAAGTTAGTTTTTGTTTTTGTGTTTTTTTTTTTAACTATATGTGTGTATATTTAAATAATCTCTTTTATCTTTTTTTTTTTAATAATTCTCTCTTTTTTTAATAATTTCCTTTATTTCCCAATAAATTTTCCTAATTTTTCCCTTTTCTATATTTTTTTTAATCTTTTTTTTTTGACTTTTTACTTTCAATATATATTGATTTTTTTTCTATAATTTTTTTTGTTTTTTTATTTTTTATTTTTTAACTTTTTAATTGGTCATTGGCCAATTGGGTGATTGCTTCAATTGCATGACAACAAGGTTGACAAAGATTTTAATGGCCAAAGGCCTGGATCAGAGAACGTGGCTTTGATACCAATGTAACGAACAAGGTTTGTATATGCAGCGGAGTAAGCTTCAAAATACTTCGAAAACAAAGACAAAAACATCCATTGTAGGATATTGATTGTATATTGAATATTGTATAAAAGAATTGATGATATATGAGATGATTACAATGAGGGTGGGGGCTTGCTTATATACCCTACGCAGGTACCTTTTCATAAATGGTCATGTCTCGTAAGACATGCCACTTCATTACTAACTAACTATTAGCTAATTAAGTATTATTTATTATTTATTATATTTTATACTTACATTATTATTTTTATATGAATTATATTCATAACACTCTCCGGATTTGGAAAACTTACTCCGGCCTCACTGTCTTTGCTCCGCACTGTTTCTGCTTCCTTCTCTGGCTTTTCGGCAATTGATGTTGCACTCTGGAAATCGAATTGCCAAGGAAATCGACCTCCACAAGTGTGTTCTCCATCTACCCGTCGACAACTTCTTATAATCCTCTGTTGGACCTCCAACGACAAAGATTAAAACTTAATCAAGGGCCCAGATTATTTCCTAGTCGATCCATGTGAGTTTCTAGATAATTCACACCTTATCTCAATTAAAACTGATTAATTAACTAGTTTTCCTAAGTTTAAACTTTGGAAACATTAAAAAAATCGGTTAATAATCTAATTGAGATACTTCTAGGTGGAATTTCCAGAAACAATCTCTGGGTAGTGGAGAACTCATGTGTTTTAGCCTCTTTACAAAGTTTCTTGACTAGAACACCTTCGATACTACAAAAATTAATAGGAGAGAGGTGGGGAGACCTTGAGCTCTAAAGTTGCAGAGATTTGGGTAGGATCCTTAGAGGATATCATCACGTAGATGTTTCCTAATGGATCAATACCCTTGCTATAGGTGCCCACAGTGTTTCAGTAGCAGATGTATCAATGTTCAACATGGCGTAGTCAGATCTTGAGGGACAGTTGCAGAGCTAGTTGCAGTTAGATGCTAAGAGGCGTAGAGCAGTTGCAACACAAACAATTACTTAGTGGACAACACACAACCTAGTTGCAGTTAGATACTCAAGAGCTAGTTTCAGAGACAGTACCGAGACACAGTTGATTCAAAATGTATTTCTCAGTTTCAGTATTTGAAGCAACAACTACATGAGATCAGTTGCTACACAGAGCAGATTTGGTAGCAATACGGGAGTATAATGCAGTGTCAACAACAACGTAGATGCAGGTTGGTTCAACTACAAAGTGGCAGATGAATCAGAGTACGCGCAATAGTTGGTAGGCAGCGACTAGTTGTCATAATTGCCAAACATCCCCAATGTATGGGAGGATGTTATGAGATAGTAGAACACCTTCCTTGCTAAGAGGGAGTGTTAGTTTTTGTAGCATCAGATAGATGGTCTAGTCTCGAGTTTGGTCAAAGGGGTTAAGAAAAACAAGATCTCCAGAACCCATAAAAGGTTTCGGGAGGAAACACCCAAAGACAACTCAATTAAATTAATTGATCGATAATTAAAAATCGCTTAAGTATAACTTAGGGAAATCGATTAAATAAAGGGAATTAATTGAGAAAAGTAAGATTTTTCTAGAAACTCACGCAGATTGGGTTTGAGATGATCTTAGCCGTTGATGAAGATGTAATCATGGCCGTTGGTTCACCAACGAGAGATTATAAGAGAAACTTGATGAGTAGAGGAGAAGACACACCAAAGACACTAGTGATGTCGAGTTCCTTGGCAGATCGAGCTATCTAGCTAAATAGGTTGAGCACGGAAGAAGAGTTCAAGCCAGAAGGGATTCAGAGATAGAGAGGGAGCAAAGACAGGGATTCTGGAGGAGTTTCATGTTTTGAAGAGGCAACTATAGAGAGGTCAGTTATTCCACTAGAGGTTGCGCAGACAACTAGAGAGGGAAATTCGATTTGACCGAGGAGGAGGCCGATTCAAGTGCCAGAGACCGGAATAATTTTCTAGAGGGTTGGAGAATCTCTTCCAGAGGCATCAACAAGTAGGAAGTCTGATTAAGAGGCAATTTTGGGTAGTGTGAGTTAAAGGCTTCACAGAGGCAATGCAAAGGACTGCGTAGGGGTATTCTGGGGCCAGTTTCTGAGCAACAGTTTGTTGCAGGATTGCTTGTGGAGAAGGGAAAATTCCCTTAACAATTTTGGCCATATTATTTGCTAAGGATTGCCAGTTTGGCATCCAGAGTGTACTCAAAATATTCACTGATGCATAATAATAATAAACCCCTCATCTGTTGCACCAATTTTCCCACATTGGGTTTTCCCGAGGACATTTGTTCAAAAATAACTGTGTCAATTTTATTATGTGTGCGCTATTTTCTCAGTCTCTGTTTTTATTTTCTGCAACGTTTGTATTGTGAAGAAATTGCAGTGTGATTTATTCATTGTTTGTTGTAGCAAATAAACTGCATAACTAATCAGTTAGAAGAATAAATTTCTAGTTGCTTCTGTTTGAAGGAATTTTTACATGGTATCAGAGTAGTTTTTATGGTATTAGAGCAGTTTTGATCAGATCAGTAGCTCAGTAGCAAAGAGGGAGAAATTTCGTAGTTCAAAGGGAGTCTAAGTGAATTTTTTCGAGGTTTGCGCAAAGGGGCAACCGGGAAGTTCAAATTGTTGGGAAGAAGGGTTCTATTTGTAGTTGTAGGTGCAGGAAGAGTTCGAATAGCCCAGTAGTATTTCCAGCATGCAGTCGTGTTGCCGGGAAGCAGTTCTGGTGAGTAGATCAATAATTTCGTTGAGTAGATTTGAGCGCAATGAACACAGGGAAAGGAAGAGAAAAGCACACATAGAGGAATTTTTCAGAGGGTTTCTAGATTTGTTTCCAAGAGGAAATCCGTAATTTCCAGTTGCAAAAGGCCGTGCGAGTTTGCCAGACTAGCCAATTCGAGTTGCTGAGATTTCTATTTGTGTGCCAATTTTCGGAAAAGCACAACTGCAAGGCTGAGCGAGTAGTCTCAGAGATCAGCTGAAGGCAGAGCGAGAGAAGCAGTAGTAGTTCTGTGCATTCCATGAGGGAGTGCGAGTAGCAGAGGAGGAGGACGAGCAGGAAAGGGAGGAGATTCCTATTTATTTTCCTAGGTTTGAGTTTTGTAGAAATGGCCTCAACAGGACTTCGAGGTCAGGATAGGCTAAATGGAGCCTCAAATTATTGTATCTGGAAAGCCAAAATGTCTTTCTTGCTAGATGAGCATGGTATGAAGACGTATGCAGAGAGAGTTGTAGCCATACCTACAGACCCGCAATAGCTAGAGAACTACAATAAGGAGATGGCCAAGGCAAAGTGGTTGATCCTCAATGGAGTTCGAGATCATATAGTCTCACACTTAGCGGCCAAGAATACAACCAAAGAACTGTGGGATGTAGTTGCTGCGCTTTTCAAGAATCCTTCCGAGAACCGGAAGATGATCTTGAAGGAGAAGTTGAGGACCACCAGGATGCATAAGGGTGAAGGAGTGATTCCTTATCTCACTAGAATTCAAAATGTCTGAGATGAGCTTGCAGCAGTTGGAGAGGCACCTTAAGAGAGTGAGCTAGTGCGTACAACTCTCAATAGTTTCACCTCGGAGTGAGTTACCTTCGTCCAAGGTATCGCTGGGCAAAACAATCTACCTGGTTGGGATTGATTGTGGGATGATTTCAGATAGGAAGAGAGGAGGCTTGCTTTGGTTGAGAGCAACATCAGTGGTAGCAGTAGCAAATGACCGAAGTGTGTGAAGGACGGGGAGAATGTTGCCCTTGCATCAAAGGGGAAGGCAAAGGAAGGTCCCAGTTAGGGACAAGGCTCAAAGGGAGAAGAAAAGTAAAAGAAGGATTTGTTGAAGATCAAGTGCTCCAAGTGTGGTGAGTTTGGTCACTACAATACCCAGTGTCCAAAGAGGAAGAAGGACAAGCAGGAGAAGCAGGAGCATGCAACAACTTCGACAGAGATTGATGATTTGTCTAGTGTCGTTAGGCACCATTTTGCTTGTTTTCAATTTTTGTTGCAGATTTACACGCAAAAGACTAGTAGGACAACTAATAATTAACTCTTCCACCTCATCCTTTGATCCCAAAGAAGGCACTAGTCTTCTCTTGGTTTGTTGAGGTACTAGTTCGTAATCCTCCCTTAACGTCTTTGGAGGAAATTGGACTTAAATAATGGGGGTTTGGGCCTAGGTCATAGTGGACGCTCGTTGGAAAATCAGGAGTCTTATGTATTTAGATGATTTTCCTTAACTTCATAATTACTTCTAATTTTGCCCTGTAATTTCGGCCTCCTGCTACTGCAGCTTCATAAAAACCCTAGCTTTGCACATGTGAGAAAGAGAGAGAGAGACAAAGAGAGAGATTGAGAGATTTAGCCCAAGAAACTTTGCTCTTTTCTTTCTTTCTTCATCCTTCTAGCTCTTCGTCTCCTTCGCTATTGCAGATCTAACTTTACTTGAGTGAGTGTCCAAATGAGGTCGAGCTCCTTTGTATTTATAACCTCCTCAAGGGGTTGAATAACCCTCCTTTAGGCTGACTTGATTTGTCTCTTGGGCCAACTTGGTCTTGGGATACAAAATGGATTTTCCTTGATAAAATAAATTTCATTCTTTATTACAAAGAGTGCAAATGGGACTATGACACATGAACGATAATATTCTTTATCCTAGAAAGACGTAGAAAACCTGAAAGCGCGAAGAACATGCTTTTAACCCATACTCGAAATATAATTTCTCTTTCTTTTCTTTATAAAGAATATACAATGTAATGATTCAGTTAGGTCATTATTAAGACAGAACCTAGTTACAATTTTCAACAACCCCTACCCCGTGTGTGCCCATCTTAGCAGGTTGCACTAACCTTTGCAAACTTACTTGATAGATAACAAGACACTCAGTGTTTTTCCCAAGAATCTGCAAACCATCCTTGAGCTCTTTTGATTTTGAATTTTGCCATCTAGTAACATGTTTCTAGTTTTCTCATTTCTAGGGATCATGTATTATATCTTTTATTGTATTCTAGGTTTCTTGGTACTCTAAATGTTGCTTGTCGTCATTTACTATTGTGATAGAGGGAAAGAAGGAAGTGATTAGCTTAACTGTGTTTGTCTTGGGTGGACCTTGTAAAATCCATCTTCGGATCCTAGTGCTTTCATCAGGGAGAGAAATAAGCACCTATGGTCTAGGTATTTGAAGAAAGTAGTGAAGGTTTCTGCAGATTCTCTGTAAAGATAATGGAACCAACTCTTGGTCTCATAGTACTAAGGGCAACAAAAGATATGGTGCTCCTCTGAGTTGATTTTGTAAAAATGACAAATCTAATAGAGCCTCTCTGATCTAGGAATTTGATGATCTTTCTCAATCTGAAGTCGATGTAAACAAACTTTGAAGACCCAGAGAAATCCTAAAGCTATGTGTGCATTTCTTTCAGGGATACTCGGGTCTAATAATAAGGCCATCTTGTAGTTGCATGAAATGCTCAAACTAGTAAGCCATCTTAGGACGGAGGCCTTTGGGAGGGGGAATCCAAGGACATAGTAAAGAGGAGATACTAATTATTTACATGCAGATAAAACTATGTGAATTGTAATTTACTAAAAGAAGAACAAGGGCATAGATTGGTGAGAATAGGGATTACGTTAAATCAAGTGGGTTCCATTATACATTCATAAGCCCTAACTTGCTCAATCTCTACACTTCGTGCTCATATTTCTATAATCTGACAAGAGTATGAAATCTGTATCATTTAATGTAACTTGTATGTGAAACATGTGCATACACTTGAACTCACATGTTACAGAAATATGTGCAACTCCTTTTCTCACAAGAATCTATATTTGATGTCTTACCTTCTCAGTTGTCATCACACTCAATCTGTGGAAACATATCAATTATATTTGGACATCCGAAGTTCCTAACCACGTTAAGGCTTTAGTGAGCAATGCAATAATTTGTATGTTGATAGCTCTCCAATAGATTTGTGGTGTAATTGAACATATGAAACTGTGAATCAGTAGTTATCAAAAGCATAGGATGTCTTATTTTTCTGTGTAATTAAAATTACAACTTTTTCGACTTAGATTACAGATATCCTGCATATAATTTGCATGGATCACAGCAAGCTGCTGCATGATAAGATGAGCTATATCAGATTATTGTTAATTTTATGGGTTATCTGGATTAGTAATAGTTAGAATAATTAGAATTCCATGGAACTTTTATGGTGGTATTAGGTTCTTACATTCTGTATTTGTTGTCACCAAAAGGCAAGACCCACGTAGCTTTACCTATATCATGATTTGGCATTTTCCCATTCACTTATTGAATTGTAATATTCTTAAGCCTGCTTCATAATTTCCATGGATTTCACATATGGGGAGGAAACATTCTTTAACCTACTTCATAATTTAGATAGGTTCCTTCACTCATTGTTCATGCCAGTAGATCAGTATTCTAGACAGTTTGAAACAGTATCTTGTGTTAATATATGGTTGTATATCAAAAGAATTCAAGTGAGTATTTTTATAAATATATGCTATGTTAGTTGTTTTTGTTTCTAGATGCTACAGTACAATACTTGTTTTTTAACAAGGAGATGAAGATTTTGATGTAAAATTACTCTTTGTTTGGAAATCAGGAGGACTTTTATGCAGTTGTGGACTGGGCATACAAGATTGACCCTTTACGATGTATCTCCATGCATGGGATTACTGAGCGATATCTCTCTGGCCAGAAGGCTGATGCAGCTGGATTTGTGCGCCGCTTGCTTGGTGACCTACAGACAAGAATTACAGCTCAATTTAATAAGGTTGGTTGTTGTTCTGTAGTTTCCTTAGAGCACGCCTAATTTTTCCTTTACATTATTGTTCCTGTTAAAAATTGCTTGAAGTATAATATCATAGTAAGCAAGTAGTATTCATGATGACTTAGTTGGTTTCATTCACTTTCTTATACTGCATGTGTCTATGCTGACAGTTTGTTGATGAGGCTTGCCATCAAATTGAGAGGAATGATCGTAATGTAAGACAAGTGGGCGTCCTTTCATATATCACAAGGTAAATCACTTTATCACTATCAAAACTTTATTGCCACCAAGAAATATGGTGAGGAATTATATAATAATGTGTTTGATTTATGCTAGATATGAATCCTGTTGCAACATGAAGTTGCTTAATGTGGTTGTGTCACATCAATAGATGTAAATATCTAGATGAAGTACATTTGTTAGTGTTGGACAAAAAATAAAATATGTTGATATGTTGAAAGGAAAATGGACTACACCTGTTTTCACACCTCTACCTTAAACTGATAAGTGAAGCGATCTTGCAACATGAATGAAATAAAATAGATTTTATGTTTTTCTTTTCTATAGAGAAAAGTTGCATATTCCACATCAACCATGTCTTTGCCAAAACCAAAATGGAGAGTCAAGTTTGCAGTCTGTCAGCTTAGAAAAAGTGAGTGGAAAGTATGACATATTGAAATTTGAAAGCATATAAGATATTCAAATTTTCCCAAGGTAAAATCAAGGATTTTGCACTTCCTGATGAAGACATATAATTAGACTGCATAACATGCATCAAAAGGAGCAAGCCAGGTCAATATAAGTGGGGTGTTGTCATTGTTCTACTACAGTTTGGAACTCTACAATAACTTGTTCACCCCTTGTTGGTCTGTGCAGCTTGGAAGTGTTCCATTGATTAGTAGAAGCTTTGTTCCTCTTAAGTTGGGCTGAGGGGTCACCTCTGTCGTGGAAAAGGATGTCCCATGTCCCACATACACCTCTCTAATAAATGAGAGTTACCACATGATTAATAAATAAGCCTCTGAAACCATGTGGCCCATGTCAGAGAACTGGGAGGTGATAAATCTAGGAGAATGAGATTTGATTTCTTACTTGTTATTAAAGATCTCTTTCCTTATGCATCTCCAACTATTAGATGCTCTAAGACATTGCGCACTATTGTCGAGAAAGAAGATGCTTTGAGAATCATTGAGTAGGAGGTGGGAGTTACATTTTATCAATAGAGTGCACTCTGAAGTGTATTCCCACTAATTGAACAACCACCCATCACATTGTCAATCTTAAAACCAAAACCATTGGCCTAGGAAGGGGATGCTAATGTAAAGCCTGAAGTGGGAACCTCCCCATGGAAAAGATGAGGATCTCCTTTGGATTTTAGTAAGGAGAAAAATTTAGAGCATCCCTTCAGGGGGTTGAGCATCCAAATGAAATGGGACCTTGATGAGGCCTGTTACTGATCTGATTAGCATGGTTGCAAAGGCCCATACAACTTGCTGAGATTGGCACACATAGGGTAGGGGCCCATTGTCACCTCAGCCCAAACCTCCACACTTTAGGTCCAAATTCCTCTTGAAAGGCCAAGGGAGGATTCCCAATTGATACCTCAACCAAATCCAACTAAGACTAGTGTCTTAAATAGGGTAAAGAAGTGGTAGAGGAGTTAATTCTTGGGGCTGTCCCACTGTTTATGTGTATGGTAATGAAGCAGAAAATTACAAGCAACATTAAAACTACACCAATTGATCTTAAATATATTGTATTAGTACTCAAAAATGTTGTAGAGAAAATATCCTAATCATTAATAATATTCTTTTTTAGCTTTAGTGATTGATTAGGGGGTTTATAGAGCAAATTAGCTTGCTGTTTTGTAAAATCAGATTGCAAAAACAGCAGCAAACATCAAGGACAACAACCTAGTTCACTCAATTCGACCACCCGAGTGCCAAAGAACTCGGAGGTTATGGATCTAGGGGTGGGAAAGCTGGAGAATGAGAAATGAGCCTTATGAGACCAATTTCCAACTTGTTACAATAGAGAATGACAATTTCCAGCAAGCTAAATGTGGGATCAAATCCCTCTATGCTAAGTGCCCAACTTTTTTTTTCCAGATTGAAGATGGACTTTAAATATGGCTGGAGAATATATATTTTGGACTCTAAAACAATAGATCGACAATTTAGAAGCAATATACAGTCACTTGAAAGGGCTTTTGATAGTTCTTGGTATTGATGTTTGTGGGTCAGATAGGTACTTTTGTAGAAGCCCAAGTGTCTGGGCGTGCAAGAAGTCGCGTAATAGCCATTGAACCTTAGCAAGTTACATTAGTAATTAAAGTAAATTTCTTTTATAAGAGAAAAGTGAGTCTAATCTAATATAATGCAAAGGTTATTTGCAATTTTGCATTAGTGAATTAAATGAATCTGAACCATCGACCGCAAGTAAGGCAAGACCTAATCTCGGCCAACAATCACTTTGGAGGTTAGGGTTGTGGATTCGGTGATAACTCAAGCTTATAAAAGAAGGACTAGGTCAAGGGAGGAGACATGTAATGCCCTCTTCTAATTAATTACCCAAGGGAGGACGAAGTAGCCTATCCAACCCGGTAGGCTATAGTCTTTTGTAAAAGGGGAAACCCATTATTCATTGTTATGGGGATAATGTTGGGTAAATTGGGGTCATTGCAGGAAAATTTGTGGAAAAAGTCAAATTTGGGGCAAAATGGAGGGAAATTTGTTAGCACCTCAAATTAAAATTAGGAGGGAAGATCCCAAAGGGAATCTATAAAACAGGGAGAGGAGAATCATTTTATCTTCATGGATTGTTGATATTCTGATTGGTGCACTCAGGCTCTTGGAGGGTTTTAAGACCCCTTTCTTTTTGATTGGTTTTAGTGGTGGAAGATTCCACCCTAGCCAGCCTTTTCTCCCATTCTATTTGGCATAATTTTCCGAGGCATCTTTCATCTTATTTTGGCAATCAAAGGAGGATTTTTGTGGATTGATTGGTTGGAGGAGAAATTTTGTGGCATCAAGCTCTGTTTAAGATAATCCTAGGGTAGCGAAGATCTTATTTGGGTTGCAGACAACTTTCTGTGGTAGGGTAAGCCTGTTAGGGCAATTACAAGGCAACAAGGTTCTAGATTGTCTTGAAACTGCAATTCTAGGGCATGCAGTTACCCTGAGGGAGTTTCCCTGTAGTAGCGGGGTCATTTGAGGGATATAATTCTGACTGCAGAATCCCCTAAGACCATTGTCTGAGCCAAAAACCCTGTTGTAAGTGATTTTCTGTGGTAAAATGAAGTTATCCAAGGCGCCAAAGCTTCCCAGAGCCCTACCTAAGGCAGCAGTGGCCTAAGAGGCCATTTTTTTGTAAGCAGTGTGTTCATCTGGAATGATTCTATGAGTGAAGAACTCATTTTGTGATTGCGGACCTTGTTTGAGGGTTGTTTAGGTGACTCATCTCTAAGGCCATATTCGGGAGCAACTTGTGGCAGTGAAGCCTGGGCTGGAAAAGGCAGTTTGAGCAAGCAACATCCATTCTAGGACAACAACAAGGCCCATTAGGGTTCTCTGATGATAACAGGGAAGCAGGGCAACGAAGTTGTGGAGACAAAGTGAGCAAAATGGGAAGAATTTGTAAGCTGGTTGGTTGTGTTGCTGATAGAGTAATTAGTGTTGTTATTGTTACTTAATTATTGAGTGTTGTACAACAGACTCTATTAGTGTAACAACCCTAGAAGTGAATATGTGGAAATTGTAACTTGATGTGTACTGTGGTATTATTGAAAATCATCTACTTGTTTACATTGTTGTGTTTTTAATGTCATCACTATTAAATCGAAAAACGACATTGTGATACTCGAACAAAATTTGTCATATATTCTTTAACCCTAAGGGTAAAATTCTTCCAAGGGATATTAAAAGACATAATGTAGCGGTGCAAGGCTTTGAGAGAGACATCATTGTGGTGGGTGGAAAAGGAATTCTATTTAAGTGTGCCGTGTCCGAGGAAGGTGGAAAGGGGGTAGCAAGGAGATCTAGATCAACCAAGTCTAGGGCTTGATCAACTAGATCGGATCCAGATTGTTGTATGTATCTTCCTAAGTTTGGGTGATTTTCTTAGCAAGGGAGCCCAAGTAGGTTTGATGTAACAACCCTAGAAGTGAATATGTGGAAATTGTAACTTGATGTGTGCTGTGGTATTATTGAAAATCATCTACTTCTTTACATTGTTGTGTTTTCAATGTCATCACCATTAAATTGAAAAAGGATACTGTGATACTGGAACATAATTTGTCATATATTCTTTAACCCTAAGGGTAAATTCTTCCAAGGGATATTAAAAGACATAATACATGGGCGCAGGGCTTTGAGAGAGACATCATAGTGGTGGGTGGGAAAGGAATTCTATTTAAGTGTGTTGTGTCCGAGGAAGGTGGAAAGAGGGTAGCAAGGAGATCCAGATTAACCAAGTCTAGGGCTTGATCAACTAGATCAGATCCAGATTGTTGTATGTATTTTCCTAAGTTTGGGTGATTTTCCTAGCAAGGGAGCCCAAGTAGGTTTTGACTAATGAAATGAAGAGCTGTTGATTGGGCATATATGTGTACGTGTGTCTGATATTGGTTAATTTAATATCTGTTGAATATAATTTTTTTCTTATGTTAAGAACCTAATTGTGCTTTTATTCAATAGATCTTTGAGAAATCTACTAGGAATTAATTGTCAGGTTGGTGGGTGTTGAAATTTCTAAGTATTACCCGTTATAAATTTTATATGTATTCTCTAGTTTATTTCGCCTACTTGTTTAATTACTAACACGTTATTTAACCATATAAACACTGAAATAAACACAATACAGTCTCAACCATCTACAGTTCAACAGCTGAAAGAAATAGACAAACACACCAGGGACACCTTTATTTTTGGACAATCATCCCCAAAAAAACCCAACTTGGGTAAACCGGTGCAATAGTTCTGAGAGTTATATTATTAAGCAAATTTTCTTGAGTACATTGGGTGCCAAATTGGCTCAGTCGACAAAGATAAATAATCTGGCAATAATACCTCTCTTTGGAAACAAATATTTTGAAAGTCTGACCCACGAAACCTTTTCCAGCACAATCTGAAGCACTATGTCAGCCTGAAATCTTCTGCGTTAGCCCTTTGAGGCTTTGCGCAGCCTCTCTGGCCCTCTGCGTCACTTCTGCAGTCTTTGCATGGGTGACGCAAGCCCTTATGGCCTCTGCGAAGTCACTGCTTGCCCCTGTGTGGCTCCCTCTGGCTCTGCGTCTGCCTCTCTGCATCTGCGCTGGTCTTCGGGCACTATCTCTACTTCTCTGCCTCGTACTCACTGACCCTCGCTGTAACTCTGATCACTGGTTCGATTTCTCTTAGCAAACCTCGCTCTAGAAAATCAAACTTACTAATCACACTGGTGTGTCTCCAACTGACCTTCAAGCCTCCTCTTGTATTTTTTCTGTTGAGTCTTCAGCGGCCGAGATTACATCTCTAATCAACGGCTAAGATTAGATTTGGCTTGATCCATGTCATTTAGAACCTTCTAACCCAATTTTATATTAATACCCATTAATATTTTAGTTTCCTAAGGTTAGACTTAGGAACCCTTCAAAAATATTAATTATTTTAATATCTCCTTCACCGAGTAAAATTTTCCCAAACCATTTCTGGGTCTTGGAGATCTCATGTGCTTTAGCCTCTCCATCAGTTTTCATGGTTAGAGCACATCCTATGCTACCCCAAATCAACAGTGGGTTTAGAAATGAACATGGTATCAAAGCGTAAACCCTAAGAGGCCAATCTTAGGAATACATGCGTGCCAATTTTGTACAGGCATACGAGATGCAAATTTGTTTTGCAAGCACTGAGAAACCAAGTCGTATGACGGTACGACAACATAACCACATATAACATGTTTTTTAAATCTAAGAATTCGAGTTGTATGATGTAGTACGGGGTGAAAACAAAATTTTCGTGGCCGAGAGGCTATATTGGATCTTAGTAGGAAGTTAAAATAAAAAAATAAAAAAGGAGGGGTGATTGTTGTGGTGGCCAATAGTCATGGGACTAGTCATCAGTTGGCCAACCATGGAGCAACGATAGGCAGCGAGTTGAAGGAGACAGGCATAGGGATCTCAGGGGTGTTGCAACTATTGTTGGCAGGGTGATGTGGGAGGAGTGTGTGCCACAATTGACACAACAAGTGGATTCGCATGACATCAATCGAGAATGATCTTGGGATTATGCATTACTTCTTGGGACTCAAAGTTTGGCAGAAGTCAGGTGAAATATCAAATATATCTTGCTCAAGGGAAACATATGATCATGATTCTTCAGAAAATTGGCATGATGGATAGCAAGCCTATGATGACTCCTATGATTAGCAATCTAAAGAAGTTAAGGAGTTCAGAGTCTATTCCAGTGGATCCTACTTGCTACAGACAATTGATTGGGTCCTTGATGTATTTGGTAAACACTAGACCAAACATTTATTTTGCAGTAGATGTCCTTAGTCAGTTTTAGATGGAGCCAAAACATGATCATTGGATTGCACCCAAACACATCCTAAGATATTTGCGTGGAATTATACATTACTGCCTTCGTTATAATGGTAATGAGATTCAACTCATGGGATATACAGATTTCGTTTGGGGTGGCAGTGGTATAGATGGAAGAAGCACAACAGGTGGATGCTTTAGCCTAGTATCTTCCACGGTCTCATGGATGAGCAAAAAGCAGGGTACAATTGTTTTGAATAGTGCTGAAGCTGAGTATGTTGCTGCAATCGAAGTCTATCGGGAAGCAGTTTGGCTTAGGAAGTTATTATCATATTTGTTTGAAGGATCACTTAGCCCTACACGCATACATTGTGATAATGAGAGTTGTATAAGATTCGCTGGAGACCTGGTATTTCATGCTAGGACAAAGCATATAAATAATAAGTACCACTACATCAGAAGCCTGGCACGAGATGGGGTTGTGCAGATGCACTATCTACCTATAGATGAACAAGTAGCAAATATTCTGACTAAAGCATTAGCAAACAAGAAGATGGAGTACCTGAGACGTAAATTTGGTTTCGTAGACATCTCCTCCATAATTGAGAGGGAGTGATGTTGGATAGTTCTTGTTTTTATGGGTCATGCACTAGACTAGGGCTAACAACTGTAAGTCTTAGTGAAGACCATAAAGAGAGAATGGAGTTTGGAGGATTGGATAAGCATCTAAGATTAGAACTTCTTATGGATTGTAGACTCCAAGAAAAAAAGTTATGGACTGATGCTCTTTGAGGATGAGGTAGGGCATCCAAGATAATAATAGTTGAAGAGGACCGAATTCCTTGAGGATTCAGGATTGGAAATCCAAGATAAGAATAGTCCTAAAAGAACATAGCCAATGAACATCCGGATGGGGTATGTCCCTTAGGGGTTGTGTGGAAGCTCACATAAAGCTTCCTAGCATGATGTCTAGTTAAGGCCTTCAATGACAATATTGGTTATGGAATAGATGCTTGACAACGATGGCTTATCAATCCGACTCTTCTTATGAGAATGCTTCAAGAATGAGATTCCTTGTACTTCATAATGGGTTTATGAATACCTCCATAATTAAGGAGTGTTGAAAATTGTAACTAGGTTCGGTCTTCATAATGACCTATGTATAATCATGACATTGTTTATTTTGTATAAAGAAAGAAAAAGAAAGAAAAAGAAAATTTAAGAAAATTTTATTTTTATGTAAAGCATGGGTTTCATGCTCAAGTTTAGGTTAAAAGCATGTTCTTTTCCCTTATAAGTCCTGTTACCCATGATTTTGTGGGTAATATCCCTAAGAGAAATTTTGTTCTCCAAGATGGACTCAGATCGGCAGCCAGCAATCCCTTGCAGCCACCAACTAGCTCGTTATGCCATTTCTCCGCCACCTGAGCTAGCCATGTGGTCCCTCACCCACTTGCTATGATCATATGTTTGAAGGTGGGCCTCCCAAACCTAAGGGTATGCCTTGTCATTTGGAAATTGAGTATTATAGTTTGCTTATCATGGACACTTTTGGGCGTGGATTAATGGGGGGATTCAGTAGAAAGAATGGGCTAGGTTTGTGCTCTTGTCCCCTAGACCCCTTTTAGGTATTAACCTTGAATTCTAGTCCCGTGGGATCTCTTTTACTGATTGTTTGGCTCTAGGGATGGTATTTCATGGGAAACCCTGATTTGGTTGCATGGTCCAGCTACCTTATCTGCTTATATTACCCTCTTTCCATTCATTATTACTCCATTCATCATTTCTCCCACCTGGGTCCACATAGGGGCAACATGCCCCTTTCCCTTGCCCACACCTTGGGTCATGGCTTGGAATGAAGGCCGGAGGTTGATCCCGCTGAAAAGAAAGATAAAAGCATACATGGCCACATTCAACAGGAAAATGTACCACAAAATGCAAAAGATGGTCGCGACAAACACATTTAGCACGTGGGCAAAAACCAATACATGAGCTCTACCCCACCATCATGGCCATCACCCTAGTTCCTATAGGTTCCATGAACATCCTTCATCATATAGAAACCCATGATTGTCCCAACCACTGGTGGGCAGTGAACTGCCCCACCTCAAAAGGGGGTATTCACTGCTATATCTTATACATCATGCTCTTCCCCCTTGAGCCTTGAGCAGTTAATCAAAGAAAATCATAAAAGGGCAAAAGGCATAAAAAGAAGGGTGGAAAAATCAAGGTCGGGCCACTGCATGTACCACAATTGCTCCCTCCTACACATCATAAATCCAAGTGTGGGCTTCCCTCATATTAGCTACCATTGTACCCCAGCATGTGACCCAGGGCTACCCCATGTCATCCCTTACTTCATTCACCTATGTGTCACATGCCACCACCTCTTGAGGGATGTACCTTGACTATATTATCCCCTTTAGAAGTAGAAACCACCTAAAAGGATTATTGATTAACCCCAGTTAGAGTTTAGGAGACATTGGCACATCTCGAAGCCCATTATGGAAGGGTAGGCCATTATGAGGTCCCCACCTGTGGTCCATGATTAGGTAAGCTCATCGGGGCCATGAGGGCGATGTTTCATGATCAGGGATTGTTACTGTTTCTCTAGTTGGAGGCATGTACTGTTGCAGTATATCTGTAGAACAAGAGACCTCACAAGGCGGTGAGGAACATGACCCTTGAGGAGGCCTTCATAGGGAGAAGGCCAGACAATAGTCACATTCACATGTTTGGATGCTTGACATTCCCTCGCGCCCCTTTAGAGAAAAGGACGAAGCTGGGGCCCACTGCAAAGAAGGGTTCAGTGAACTCTCCAAAGGCTACTGAATCTACATACCGGCAATGAGGAAAGTGGTGGTGAGCCGAGAGGTTAGATTTGAAGAGGACAGAGGCTTAAGGAAATCTTATATGTTTAGAGAGCTGGATGAGCAAAGTCTGCAGGTGCTAGAAGTAGCACAATAGGAAGTAGCATCACAGAGTTCAAAGTCACAAATTTCATTCCAAATTTGAGGGTTGACTGGGTCAAAGGGTACGTGTACAAGTACAAGTTCAGGGACAGACACTGGATCACAAATTGCAAAGAGACAAGGATCAGGTGCTCATAACATCTCTACATCCAAGACTACAACAAGGTTTGAGGGGCCTAAGGATATTGCTCCATAAGAGGGAAGAGGAAACTGAGATGGTTCTAAGATACACTGAGGGAGGCAAAGGAGTCTGTAGGGGAGCTATGTGGCGATGGTGACTAGTATTCAGGATTATGAGCCTACCGCCTTTGAGCAAGAAGTTGAACATAGTGTCTGCAAAGAGACTATGGTGGAAGAGTACAAGTCGATCGTAAGGAATGATGTGTAGGAGGTGGTGCCTAGACCTGAAGGGAAGTCAGTGGTGACTTCATGTTGGCTCTACAAGATTAAATATGTTGCAGATGGCAACATTTAGAAATGCAAAGCTCTCTCTGTGGCATGAGGATTCTCACAAGTCGAGGGAGTCAGCTATGATGAGACATTTGCACCAGTGGCGTGGAATACTACCATTAGGAGCATGTTTTCCATAGCAACAACAATGGGTTGGAAAGTGCATCAGAGGGATGTGAGCACAACTTTCCTAAATGGCTTGATAGAGGAGGAGGTGTACATCGAGCAAAGAGAGGGGTTCAAGGTTCACGGGAGAGAATTTCAAGTTTTCAAGCTTAAGAAATCCTTGTATGGACTGAAGCAGGCACCTTGAGTAAGGTACTCTAGGATTGACTCATACTTGCAGCAGGTGGGCTTCGTGAAGAGTGATGCAGATCCAAACCTCTACTACATGGTGACGAGTGAGGAGATGGTCATTCTCATACTGTATGTTGATGATTTGTTTATTACAAGAGAGGAGTTGCTCATCAGCAGGTGTAAGAGGGAGCTAGCTTCAGAGTTCGAGATGAAATATATTGGTTTGATGCATTATTTTCTGGGATTAGAGATCAGGTAGGAGGATTGACATATCTTTCTATGGCAGGGGAAGTACACAATGGACATCTGTTATGAATAAAATATGTATAAAATAATGCAAAAAATGTAAACAATAATAATCATAAATAATGACTAATTAGTTAGTAACTAGTTAATGAAAGGGTATGTCCCTAAGGACAGGAACGTTGAGAAAAAGGGTACGAAGGAAGTGTTTCTTAGAGCTTTAGCCTTTTGGCATGTGACTTTATGGGTTATATTAAAGTCATGGTGAAAAGTAACTTGATGTGGTACATGTGCTAGCCACTTTATATTAATGTCACTTTATGAGGAAAAGTACTAAAGTACCTTTTAATATTAAAGTTACTTTCTAAATTTAAGTTAACTTTATGTGGAGAAAAAGGTACAAAGTACAAAACGTTAAAGTGACTAGGGAGTTCATTAAATGAGGGGGATGACATGAGAAAGGGGGTCAAGTGAGGGAAATGATCTCCACATTTGATCTCATGGGCTGAGATCTAATCTCAGATCTTGATCAATAGAGTTAGGGTTCTCCTATCTAATAAGAAACAAAAAGGGAGAAAAGGAAAGAGAAGCTCATTATTCTACTCGTGAAGAGTTGGAGCAAGGTGAAGAGGAGGAGAATAGCTGAAGGAGAAGAGAACTTACAGCAAAGAAGCACCTACAGCACCAACCTGAAATTTGTGTAGCCCAAAATTTGTGGAGGCCGGACAATTGTGGAGGCTCGAGATTTTTGGAGCCCGAAATTTGAGGAGGTTCGAGATTTTTGGAGCCCGAAGTTTGAGGAGGTTCAAGATTTGTGGAGATCGGAATTTGTGGAGGTTTCAACAGTCTGTCAGTGCAGATTTTGAGAGGAAAATTTGCAGACTTGTTAGGCAGAACTCAGTAAGAATTTTTTGGCTGTAAAGAGGGATAGACAACATGCATTTTGAGGCATTAACTGCTGGTCTGTTTGCACTGAAATCAAGGAGAGCAGTGAATTAATTAACTAGTTGACTGGCCTGAGTTTTAAAGCAGTCTGAGACAATTTGGTGGTACAATTTTCCAGGAAACAGTGATCAGTCCAATGGCTTGAATTTCAAAGAAATTATTGCTGTACAGTGACCCAGAATATTAGGCAACAGAATGTAGTGGAGGCCCAAAAATTGAGGAGAAATGAGGAGCTATAGTGGCACTCTTTTCAAGGGACATACGTACATTTGTATTTATTGCTGTAATGATTTTCCTGAGAAGAAGCTAATAAAATCTTCCATATACTGGTTTTCTCCTTGTGGGGTTTTTCCAGGGTCACTGTTTGACCAAAAGTAGCTGTGTTAAAATTCTGTGCATGCTTGTTGAATTTCTATCAGCTGTAAAGTGCAGAGTGTAGAGTAGTCCTGTGGTGTTTCAAAATAATCTGCATTATCAGTTTTTATATCAGCTAACACTTGGGGCTGTTGGCATTAACCACTATGCGAAAACCTTGAAATGGGTTGGCGCTTCAGATTTGCAAAATTTTCTACACTCCTCCCTCTCAAGATAGAAGAGAAATGACAAATGTTCAATTTTCCATTGCCAAGCATATGGTCATTTTAAAAACAAGTGTCCTCAAAGGAATGATGATCGAAAAAAGAAAGGGAAGGACCATGCTTCTGTAAATGACCTTAATGAACCCTCACATAAGAGGAGGCCTAGAAAGAAAGATTTTGACAATGAATATTCATTTTATTCTACTTTACAGGTTCTATTGCAGGTCATGATGTAATTTGGTTGGTGGACAGTGGTGCCTCTAGGCACATGACTGGAAGTCATATGAATCTCTCTAAATTTGTTGAAAAGAAGATTGCTCAAAGGGTTGAGCTTGGAGACAATGGTAAGTATGAAATCAAAGGGATTGGTTCATCGTCCTTCTTGTTGGAATCCGGAGGTAATGTCTCTATTAACAATATTTTATGTGTTCCTGGTTTGAAGACAAATTTGTTGCCCATTTTATCTCTTGAAGACGAAGCTTATAGAATTGCATTTGTTGATGGACAAGTTCTAGCATGGAAGAAGGTTTCCTCCTTTGAATCTTCCATGGTCATTGGTGTGCGAATAGGAGGCCTATATCATCTCCTTGGATGCTCAATTCAAGCCTTGTTACACAACACCATGATGCATGATGGAGTTTGCAAAGGATGTGATCTAGGGAAAAATGTTAAAGGATGATGTACTAGTAGTGATAGTAGATCCAAAGGAATCTTGAATCTTGTGTATTTTGATGTTTGTCTGACAAATCCTTGGATGGTCATTTGTACTACAGTAGTTCCATTGATTATTACTCTCGTAAAGCATGGATTTACTTCTTGAAATATAAGGATAAAGTATTTGAGATTTTTTGGGAATTCAAGGCACAGGATGAAAATGCTTCAGGAAGAAGGATCAAGACTTTAAGGTTTGACAATGGAGGAGAATATTTATCCAAGGAGTTGATTTCTTTTTGCAGGGATGCTGAATTTAAGGGGGAGCTGATAGTTCCCCACTATCCTCAACAAAATGGAATTGCTTTCGTTCCATCTGAATTAGCCTAGACTGCACAACACTTATTTCTCTAGCATGCTCAATTCTCATTTCCTTAATCATTTGACTTTATTCCTTGATTGGGTCATGCTCCACCTCCTTTATTTCTTGCCCTTTAGATTTAGCTGTACCTCTTTCAAAACTAGGAATCTCCAATTTACCAGAAGCCTTCTTATACTTTTCTAATTCTTCAGCAATAGTCTTGGCAACAACTAAATTTGTAGGCTTAGCACATCTTATCTCATATGATGTATTAACACAAAATGCCTCAAAATCTTGTTCCAACAATGTTTTGTCAGGTGGCTTGTAAACTTGAGTCATATCCTGAAGAATACCATTGAATCTATGATTAAACTCTTCAACTGTCTCATTTTCCCTTTTCTTGATAGAGGTAATTTCCTTGTATAAATATTTTCCTTCTCATTTGTCCCCCATATTTATCTTCAAATGCATTGAAGATGGCATGCAAAGAATTAAAAGTAGCATCAGGTTTATCCAAAAACCATTGCAAGGAATCATTTTCTAAAGAAAGGACAAAGAGCTTCATTTTAACTGATCTCTTAAAGCCTTTTCGGGATTAGGAGTGGGGTTAACCAAGCTACTAGGATTTCTTCTAATATAAGCTCTTATGAATGGATGAATTAATGGAGTTGCCACCCAAATAGGAAACTAACCCAAATGTTCAGGTGCTAAAGGTGTGGATAGAAAAATGATGAAAAGATTGGTGAGAGAATGAAGGATAGGATGATGAAGAGATGAGGAGATAAAGAAGAGAGCCAAAAAATGTGTGGTGTTTCCGGCTCAAATGAAGAATGAGAATGATGATATGATGAACAAGGATGTCGAAATACTGGGAACAAGAAACTTCTCCCCGGCAACGATGCCAAAAAATGTTGTCACGCAAATTGTATAGGCATGGTGCGTTAATGACTCAGGGCGGGGGCTGTCGCTCTGATTTCCGACCACTCCGTTCTAGTTGTCTCCCAACAACAGACTATGGGGGGTAATCCCTATGGAGATGTGAAAATGTGAGATTTGTTGGCAACCAACAAATCCAGGAGACACGATTGAATGGCCTAGCCATTTGGTTGATTTAACAAATTAAGAGTTTAGATTAGATTATTATGTGAGACCTGTGTCTTATGGAGTCAACTACTTGCTTTATATCAATTAAATACCAAATGACCAGATAAACAATCACTGCTTATGAGATGCTTAACTATCCTAGATGAAATGCAAGTCCTACAATCTAGGTGAGATGCAAAAAGCTTGGTTTATTTTAGTTAAACGCTTAACTAAATGTATCCCTTAATCCTCAACTGTTTTGAGGCTAGTCACTAAAGTAGGTTGTAGAGAGAAGTCAAGGTGAAGCAAGCAAATTCTTGGTTAACGATACCTCCCCTTGAAATCTAACCACCTGGTGCCTCCGACGTTGTAGAGACTTTGGCTTTGACGACTACAAGGTCACCGTGTTAACCAATAGAGAGGGTCTATCCTTTACAAGCTACAAGATGAAGGGTGTTCCTATCTTTGTATCAACCAAGCTTATGCTTGGAAGTAAGTTAATTAATGCAAGACTAGGCTTAGGATGCAAATACAAGGTGATTGAGTGCTCTTGAGTTAAGATTGATTATGATCTCAAGTACTTAGCTATGATTAATCTTTAGTTATGACAAAAAGAGTACTTAATTGACGAATAAAGGACAATCTTAACCACAAGATAAAGTGCTTAAAATTAACTGTTCCCAAAAGATACATCCAATGTAACCAAGAGATAATTGCTCAAACAAGATTAATGCTCTTTATGCCAAATTCATCAATTCTCAATAAATATTAAATATAACCATGAACAATGAATCCAATGACAATAATAGCCTAAAAGATTAGAGCACTTAGTCACGATATTACTTGGAACAATTAGCCAAGGTTCTTTAAAGACAATGCAAGAATGAAAAGGATGCCAATAAAAGATTGCTCAAGAGATAGACAACAAATCACCACAATGCTAATTAGGTTTCCAATATCCTTAAGCAATATTAACCATTCAAAATGATGTTCAACTGTTGAGATTGATTTGTGCTTGCATGAGTGAGCTACTTAGTGCCAAATTAAGAATTCTTTGATTAATGAAGCTCACAAGAAAAGCAATGTGTTAGTATTCTTAAGCAATATAACCAATTTATCAATCTCTCCACGATCCAATGAAAACAATGTAAACGATCCTTTCCACAATGAGCTATGCTTATCAATAGAGCATGAACCAATGTTAGGAACCTTATGCAACTTATGCTAAATTTTTATAACAGTGGCAGGTTAATTTCAATTATAGCACTTTAAAATGCAAAAAATGAAATGCATATGAGTGAAAAAAATGCAAATGAGGCAGCCAAATACTAAACCACTTTGCCAACACAAGATTCTTAATGAACTTAGGTTCTTTTAGATGCCAATGTCACTGTTATGATCAGACCTTGTTATGCTTACCTAAAAAATATGACAGTCATCAAATTTCATGAGTTAAGCCAAGCAATGATTAGCCAAATTGATGCAAGTGACTTATTAATATGTTTAGATGACTTACTAGTGATTTTATGCCCCTTAAATGAGATTTTTACCACTGTAAGTGTAATGATCAGAGGCAGCTAGCAAAACAGAGATAAGAATGAGCATTTGAGGTGTTGAGAACTCTAGGGCAACAAGTATTAGGTGATTTCTCTTCAATTAGTGACTGCTTGTGAGTGCTTTTTACCTTTTTAGATTAGGATCTTCTTTTACTTAAATTATCAGTGTTCTTCTTCATCAAACAACTACCAATGCATGAACATAAATAGACAAGAGACACAGAATGTAGGCTATGAGTCAGGGCCAAAACCTCTCACTCTTTGAGAGAAAAACCCACACAAAATCTTCTTATAGAGATTCCAATTGACGAATACCAAAATCAAGACCCTTGACCTAGTTGCCACTCCAAGACCAAGACGCAAGTTCTCTTCACTATCTTTTGCTCTTTTCCTCTTCTCGATTCCTCTTCCACTTCGACCTTCTTAACATTGAGACTACACCACTATAATATCATCGAAAGAACTTCATCACTGCATTGAGATTTTCATTACTGTAATACTACCGAGATCTTATCACTTGTAGGAGCACTGAGACCTCATGAACTGTAATGATACCCAAACAGTGATGTCACCAAGACTGTGTCACTGTGGTGAGACTTCATCATTGTGTATATATTACAAACTCTTGCTGTAGTAGCACCAAAGATAAGAAATACTTGTCATTGCAATACTGAAATACTTGTCACTGCAATCCGAGTTCCTTTACCAAAATACTTGTCACTACAATCCAAGTTCCTTTACTGAAATACTTGTTACTGCAATTGATATCCGAACTTGTCTCTTTACTTGTCACTGTAATTGTTATCCGAATCTTAGAGTAAACCTACACTCCTTGACTGTGAGATAGAACCGAACTTATCTCTGCAATTTTGTATCCTTATTCGAGCTTCTTCAGCAAACCTACCTCTGCAATCTATCTGAGCTTGTCTCTGCACTTTGTCACGCGAATTTTAGAGAGATCCAAACTTCTGTCTCCGTGGAATTGGCCGAGGTGCCTATTTATAGTAGTCTGCCTATGAATATAAGCTGACATGACCTTATGAAGGGATGTGTCTCTAATGAGGTGAGTCAACATGAGTCTTCTACTTCATCTTGAGGCTGACTTGAAGAGGAGAATTTGTGCTTGTCTTTGGAGGGCTTCTTGACAATTCTATAGACTCATATACATTTGTAGTATGCCCAAGAAGGGTTCTTCATACATGACATTGACTCTTTTTAACTTTTATGACTAGATGACAAATCCTAAAGGCTCACAATGGGAGCCATCTAAAAATAAAATCCTTGCTTATGAAAACCATGAGTCAAGCATACAATCATTTTATTTTTCGTGTTTACATCAATTACATAAGAATCACAATTACACATGTCATTATGAAGACCGAACCTAATTACAGTTTTCAACATGAGGAGGCAAACCAAATAGGCCTTTAGGCCTTGAAGATAACCAACTTGTTTGGCCAAAATTCTTCTAGTGAATTGTTCTCCTGCAACCAAAAATATTAGTCCATAATCTCTTGACATTCCTTGCAACCACCAAGTATTAGAGGCAAAAATCTCGATGATACCCAAACAATGATTGAAGATGAGGCAAAGAAGGCTAAGATAGGGCAACAATGAGGGCTAGAGGCTTAAAGAAAGGCAACGACTAAGGGAAAAGGCCAAGTAGGCCCATGGCAAGGGTGAAAAAGGCCTAAAGGCTTGACGTCAAGGCCAAAGAGGCTGTGGCCCCTTGGAAAAGCCTCTTAGAGGCTGTTGCAAGGGAAGAGGAGCTTGCGACAAGGGAGAAGGAAGCTCATGGAGGAGGAAAAGACCTTGGGAATGCTTACCACTAGGGCTCAGCAGCCCTTGAAGGCTGACGACAGGGGAAACAATGGAAACAACAAGGGTTTTAAGGCCAAAACAAGCCAATGACTTACCAAGGGAAGAAGAGGAGGTTGCGGCTAGGGCAAATGAGGGCTACACTAAGAATAGAAGGCCTCATAAAATTTTCGGACCCCTGCAAAAATTCAAAATTTGTTTAAGATCTTCAAAATCACCATAAAAACGCCACAAAATCTTCCTTGAGGGCTAGCGACTTCCTCTTTGGCTTGAGTGTTGAGCTTGGAGGGGAGTTGGAGGGTGGATTTTGCCTTCCTAGGCCTAGATCCACCTCAAAACCCCATCGATTTTCTTCAAGGAGGCTAGAAATCCTCACAAAGTTGATATGGCTTGAGATTTCACCTACACAAAGGAAAATAAAATTTCCCAAAACCCCAATATATATAAAACTCAAAAATAAACCCCAAAACCCCAGTAGCTGCAAAACAAGGGTTAGAAATAATTAAAAAAAAATTACTCTACAAAATATATACACTATTTACAAATATACATTGTTTGTAAATAGAATATTTTGAGAAATAAATTCTGAATAATAGTAATGTATGGATGTAGTTTTCGAAAAAATTAGAATATTGGCCACAAACCCTTCTGCAATGTTAGAACACCATATAAAAATTCCTAGAGCCCAAACAAGGTCGGCCCTTCTCCACAGTCTGTGAACTTGGAGTCCAAGGACTAGTGTACCTGCAAATCACTATAATTTTCTCAAACCAAATCGTTAGATCATATGATGAATGGGATCGTCTAAGATAAAACCAAATTTTACCAATAGAATGTCATATCACCGACAAATGAAAAAACAATTTATATAACAATGAAGCATAATATGGGATTAACACATAACTAGCACATACCACAGATCAATGGGATAAGAACACCATGTGTTGAACCCTAAAGTTTTTTTATTATAATGTTAAAATGTTCCCAATAGAGCAATGGCTCAATACCAGCATAACTAATTTACATCATCCATATATAGCCCAAAATCAGAATTCTTAGAATGATCTATTAGAAGCAAAATGACTTCTATTTATAGAGAAACCCTCCAAGTGGAAAATAATGGCTAGTTAAATTGATCTCTGTCAAAATAATCTCGACTGTTAATAAAAACTTGATCATCTTTTAATCTTTGTTGTCGAAAATATTTATTTTGAGGAAAATTTCGAATTTTACTTAAATCCCACTTTTAATGAATTAGAAAATTAATATTTTGGATTAATTTCCTAAAAAATTTGACTTTGACTTAACCACCAAGGTCCAAGGGCTTAAATTTTCTTAAAATATCCATTTTTTCCTTTGCGGGGGATCTCAAGAATTTGACTTTTCTTTGACCCACGAATTTTTTGATTATTTTCCACTTGGAGAAATTTAATTTCTTTGTAATTATTTTTTGACTCTAAATTAATTAATTTTCTGGCTTAGGATATAATTATAATTTAGCCAAAAAAATTAATTAATTGACACAAGAGGGGATTAATATGAGGGACTGTGCACTAAAATATTTTTTACATTAGATATTACAAATAATTCAACCCTCAAAGGGGGAATACACATTCATTATAGACCCTCATGACATTACCCAATTTTGCGACACAATATGATCTAGTATAGACCAAGTGCTCTATAATAAAATAATTTAACCAAATAGTTTAAATTATTCCCAGACCACTTTTACAAAGACTCGATATAACACTAGGACTCACCTAAGACCTTGACAACGAATTCCACCTGAGCTTTGGGGTAACCTGGAGAAAAAACTCTGCCGATTATCCTCGTTTAGAAACACACACAATTCAGTGAGGCTAAAAAACCACCTAGGATGAAATCTGTCACCAAATTCAAAGGCTTACCTAGGTGTTGTTACAAAATTAAACGGTCATACTAGCATCATTTACATTATAACTTGCATAATTTGGGTTTACAATGATATATCAATTGGTTGGCTGATGATTCTGATATTTGAAAAAGTTTGTACACTGCTTCCTCAGACTTGTGACAAAATGGGTACAACAGTGCCCAACTTCCCATTGTTGACCCTGGGCTCCAATGTATAGCATGGAAAAGGTGTCGACTTGATCTAGGAGGCAATGACTTGCATTGTCTTGAATGGAAACATGAACATTCCTCTTCTTTTAAGCTTGAAAAGGCTTGCATGGGTGATAGGTAGAAATATAGCACATGCAACGTCCATTTGCTTTGCCACCTTTATTTTCATTGAATATATGCCCATGTCACCCTTTAGAGATGGGATTCACCTTGAAGTTTGTTCTTGTTGCCAAAAAATAATTTTTCCTCCTTTGACAAGTTCCTCCTCAACCTCGATAGAGCAACCAAAGACTTATACAAAGCTTCTTTCCTTTGGCTATGATGTTAGGAGTTTGTCTCGCTCCTACAACCCCTTAGTGTTGAAGAATCTAGGGCAATTAGGTGTAGAGTGATTCTTCGGGACTAGATGACAATTTGTGAAGTCCTTTTACAATTTGTCTTTGTTAGCTTAATCTTCTTCTTCTCTTATTAATGCATGTGTGTGTGCTTCATCAAATTGTTATCAAAGCATAAAACAAGAACACAAGATGTTGGCTTTATGCCAAGGCCAAAACCTCTCTTCTCTTGAGAGGAAAACCCTTCGGTAAGTTTTCTCTTATTGAAGCTTCTTTCTTGATCAATGCCAAACCCTAGACCCTTGACTAGAAGATCCTCCAAGCAAAAATGAAGTCCTTCCTTTTCTCTGCACTATGTTTCCCCGACACTTTGTCCACCTCCTTCCGATAGTTCGTCTTTCTTTCGGCACTTCATTCTTCCTTCCACTGTTATTAGAACTTCTAGAAGAGATGCTTATCTTTTGTACCTAGTGATATCCTTCACCTAAGGATACTCCTTCTCTTGATTAACTGAGTCCCTTCTTGATGTATGGTGGTAGGCCTAGTGTGACAACACTGCAACCCTAATTCTTGCACGTGTGAGAGGTCTTGTTGATGTTATATGGATCCTCTTTCCTTCGCTTGAGGTCCTTCCTTCTTCGCTTGGATAGAAGGCCTAGTAGGCCTAATTTGTAGCCCAAACGATGAGGTATGATGGGAGGTGAATTGCTGCTGCCCTAACCACAGATAGCCCTTTCTTCTCTTCGCACGTGTGGTTGGTATTGGCCCTAAAGCAGTCCTAAAGCCTTCACTCTTCCTTCTTGCTTCTTCGCTACACTAGAGGCTCCTTCTTCATCCCTTTCTCGGCTTCTTTTTCGGTCCTCTATCTTCACTTATTTCAGAGTGATTTGCTTGTCGTTTGAGGGAGTGGACAATCTCTATATATAGAGGATTGACCCTCCTTTAGGCCGACTTGTGGGCCGACTTGCTGCCTTGAGGCCAACTTGACATCCTTTGCTTCTATGGGTGCTTTTAATGGCACCATTTCTTCTTTTGATGGTGTCTTTGCTAGGAAGAGACTTGACTTTGCTTGGAGGTGTTTTCTTTAACTCTTATACATAAATATACATAATGTAATATACCCTTAAGGTCTTCAACATAATTCTTTTGATTCTTTGACTCACCTATAACACTTTAACATGTGCTAGACCTACTTCAATGAGCAAGAAACTCATTGACATATATTATACGAATAATATTTCTTTTCTTGAATAAATACAAATATCAAAAGTACATTTATGAAGACCGGACCTAGTTACATTTCCTTCAACACCAAGGAGATCACGAAGCCAATTTCCTTGTTGGATCCAAAGGACTCCGATAGTGAGCCAGAACCACTGTTGCCCCCCTTGCCATCGACTATCAAACTGAGACATTCTCCAACCCTGGATGTATTCATCTATCATTCTGCATGATCCATTATACACATGTTTATGAGGCTGCCCTATTATTGTTGTATCCTTCTTTACTTTGTTTTATCGTAGTTTTAGCTTTGGCATTTTCTAGGAGTTGCATTTGCACTCCTACATTGTACTTGTACTGGTTGTATCCTTCAATCCCATTGTCCTATTTATGGTCATTTGTTGGACATTAATAAAATTATCTTATATAATGTGGCATGTCAAGTATCCCTCTTATTGATTACATTGAACCCTTGTTGAATTTTGGAGTGGGAACCTTGTGTATTGGGATCTATGAAGTTCCTTACAAAATGTGAAGGTTCCAAAAATCAGAATAAAAAGGGTCATGTCTCCAATTTTCCCTGCTCATCAAAATGCAAATGAAAGTGAAGAACTTGACTATAGGTACCCCTTTTGGAAGGAGGGGTAACAATTGGCAACAATTGCAGGACATGTGTTCCACCCGGGAGGATGTGAGAACCACAAATCTCATCACACTACATCAATGATAACCCAAAACAAACAAAGTGCTTATCCTACTCTCCAAGTGGACTTGTTCAACTCCTATCTTAGTCAACTTGCTTAAAGTGGGCACTGCTAAGTTAAATAATAAATCCGATGTAACCACCTCAAGTATGTATTAATCCACCAAATTCTTCCTGTGTGCTTGATCACCATATAAAACAAAGACACACTGAAAATCAGTTGCTTGTATGCCAGTTTGAAGTTAAGTTGGACGATACAGGGAAACATGTACGGGTACGAAATGTGACCCTCCAAATTTTGGAAACGGGGAAACATGATATATATATATCTTATGACATTTAAGAAATGTTTTGTGCAATCATAAAGCATACATGATACATTATAGTTTATTACATTATAATTAAGTTGTCCAATGTCAATGCATAAACTATAAGTCTCTAAATTTACATCACATTTACTCATGAATGATCACATAATGAAAATAGCAATATTCAAAATCAACCTTTATTAGATATCCAAATTTCAAAGTCAACCTTTATTATATATATGATGCTGCAAGTACAATAAATACTATGAGGCTGCAAGTACTATAAAGACTAAAGACTAATCCTCATCATCATAATCCTCATAAAAAATAACAGCTGAAGCATGCTCAATAGTGGATGGTGGAGCTGAAGAAGATGATTGGCCAATTCCACTTCTAGGCTCCTGATTGAGAGAGAGCTCCAAATCAAGACTTTTTGGATACACATCCCATTCTTTAGAAGGACCACTGCTATATTCTGAACCCCTACGAGATGCAAGGCGAAGGTTGGAGTGCACATAAACAAGATCCTCTACCTTCTGTGAGCCCAAATTGTTGCGTTTCACAAAATGGATAAAACCATACGTGCTCCAATTCCTTTTGGGTTATGAAGAGCTTGCCACTTGTGAAAGAACACGAATGGCAAGGTTTTGCAATTGTACACCATTTTCTCCATTATAAATCCACCACCTAACTAGATTCATGGTGCTTCTCTCCTCCAAAGCTGATATATCTGAACAATCATCTAATCTTGTAGCAAAACTGGCGAATTCTTTCTTCACCTCCCTGTGTAGATTATATGGAAACATTATCATAGGGGCTTTTTTCACCTCGTTATCCACCTCTCTATCCTTATGGGGTGCCTTCCTCTTCCTATTGCTTTGAGCAATAAGCTCGTCATCATAAAATTTGGGGTTCAAGGCATGTGCTAAAGTGTGCAATGGAGTGTTGAAATTGTTCCACCTATCAACAATGATTTTCTTGACTAAATCAACAAAATGATCATCAACAAATAGAAGTTGTGGAGATTCTTGTAAAATGGTTTCCATAGTTTTCTCAACCATGGTATCCATGCCATCATATACCTCTCCTAAGAAAGGTTGGTCAGTGTCAGATTTTGAAGAAGCTCAAATGCAGGGTTTGTGAACTTTAGCAAGAAATCTATTTTGCTCCACTACTCCTCATCAAGGCACAATCTACACACCATACAACCCCGCTCTGAATCTTCTTGTTTCCACTCAGCCCAGAGTTGACTCACCACCATAAAAACTATTGGTTTCTTAACCTCAACAAGGCGACACAACATTAGGAAGTTTGAGGCATATCTTGTCTCAACAACTTTTAATAACTCCAATTTGTTGTACTCATGAAACATTGCTTGAGATTGGTGGTGGTTGGTGATGAACTTAACAGTCTTCCTTTCTTCCCCTGTGATTTCCTTTATCCAGGGAACTTTATTGTCGATCTCCTTTAAGATCAGATTCAAATTATGGACAATGCAGGGTGTCCGAAAGATGTGGTCATAACTCCCCTCAATAATCAAACATGCAACTTTGCAAACTGGTGCATTATTTGTGATAACTTGCACTTGCACCACCTTGTTAGGTCCTATTTGTTCAATAGATTCTATAATAACATCAACAATGAACTGTGCATCTTATACCTCTCCTAAGCAATCTTCCACCTTTAAAAATATTGCTCCTTTTGGTGAAGTGGCAATGATATTTATCAATGAACCGCGCCTTGTATTTGTCCATCCATCTGTGACTATGCTAACCCAGAGCTACTCCAGGAAGAATGAATTGATGATAAGATATCCTCCACAAGCTCCTCATTTTTGAGAAGCTGAGTTTTGACTTTCTCATAGTTGGACCCCTTGTACCTTGTGGGAACTTTGTTAACTTCCCTTATCATATCTTGCTAGTAAGGAGAGCGAACAACATTGAATGGGATACCACATACATAGATGCACGTAGCCACTCTGGAATCAACTTCTCTCGCTTTCACATTCACTAATTCAACAATTCTGCTATCTTGAACTGAAGTGGATGCCCCTCTTGTATTTTTGGATGGTGGTTGTTCTTGTTGTTGAGTGGCTCTCCTCTTCCTTGTTTCAACCACAATCCTTGGCTCAACGTTTGGTGGAGCTTGGGGAGTAGCTTGAGTAAGCTCTTCATGCCTTACTTTAATTGCATCTGCCTCATCTTGCTCTCTTTGATATGCTTCCTCACCAATAGGTCTGATGTTTTTGTGCAACCTGCAATTGCCTATCCTCCTCCATGCAAAATATGTGCCTTCACTCTTTGGTAGGAGCCCTTGTACACATTACTACAAAGATTACATCGCCATTCTCATGAGCCACCACTTGCACATCTTTGAAGCTTCTAAACATGCCTCCAAAGAGGGTAATATTCAGCCCTTAGGTTGGACTTGGGGATTGAACTTGCACCTTGGTTGGAAGCCATTGTTGCAAAAAAAAAAAAAAACATATCTATAAAGAAAAAACGTTTTTCACATTTTTGGAAGCATAAACCCTTGTAAAACAGAAGAAATAGTGGGAAAAACTACGAAAATGAATGCTTCTTACCCAAATGAATTTTTTGTAGCTGAAGCTACCCCAATATGCCACAAAAGACAAGAGAAAGATGGTTGTAGCTGAGCTAAAAACCAAGAATATTGTAGCCGGAAACTCCCCACTCCAAATCTTCTTGTGTAATCTCTTTCTGCTGCTGCTGAAATCTCCTTTGCTCATTGTTGAAAATGCCCTAGTTGAAACCAATACTCTCTTCCTCTTTTCTCCTTGCTAAAATTGTTTGTCTCCAAGTGAAATGACTCGCTGAATTTGTGTGATGAGGGAATGAGGCGAGAGTCTTCTTATCACTTACGAGAGCCATCTAGAAGCATCCAAAAAATATTTTATTTGCCAAATAAAATAATAAAAATGAAAAAGCAAAAAAAGAAAAATCGAAAAAAACCATTTAAACGCTGAAACTTGGTCGTATGACCTTGAAACACATTTAAGGCCATACAGGGCCACGTTTCAACCACGTGAAATGTGGTAGTACGACTTGAAATGCATTTCAAGGCCGTACCAAATGCGTTTGGTTGTTTCCGTATTGTTTTTTCTTAGGAACGTGGTTTGGCCCAACGTTTCTTGCAACATAGGTTTGAAGTGATGAATCTTGGAGATATTCATCACCTCTGTTGAAAACTCCTCTTCCTTGGATATTCTACTTTTCTCTTTATTTCTATTAGTGTCTTGTCGGGATTACAACTCTTGAAGACTGTCTTGTAACCCTTATTTACTAGAGTTATTGGTGTCTGCTTATAGTTCTGCATATGTTGATTTCGTCAGACCACTTTATAAGTTTTGTTTGCTGTAACATTGGCCTTCCTGTAATATTATGTATTAGGTCATAACAAATGGGTCTCAATTGCTTTGATGATGATTTCAAGAATTGGATTAAAGTGTTGATTGAAACTACATGAACTACTTTGTGGGATCTGTAGACCAACATTGGATGGTTTAGATGTACATCAAACGAGAAAGTTAGGTTCATTAAATTTGTGGAAGTGGTTTCGTTGTGGGCAGACTCATTGCAAAACTCTTGATGAACATCCCACTGACATTTGGAGGTCAATAACCATTGAAGATATCTTCTTTAGGTTTGCAATTTTCACTGTCTAGAGATTTCCATGAAAGTTGATTGTATGTGAAGCTAAAACCAACACAATTGCAGTTGTTGGCATAGGTATTTTCACATTCATTTAATGTCGTTCATAATTTACAAACTTCATGTTTTGAATTTACTTTCGAGATTTTGATCTTTGAGTACTACAACTCATAGAGGCTTCTTCAAAGTTAGATGTCATGAAATTAATCCCTTTGCTTATGATGATACTAGTAATGGTGTTCATGGCCTCGAGAGCCAACAATAAGTTCGTCAACATCACCAACAATTAATACTTTTGCTATTGATCCATACAGTCAAAGTCATTTATCCATTTGTTCATTTTTTTGAGTTGTGTTGTAGTATTGTTTTTACTTGAGTCAGAGTCATTATATTTTTGGGTCTTCCTGTATTACGAACAAGGTTCGTAAACTCAGAAGGTAAATACTCCACAAGACTTGGAATATGAGGACTTCCATTGAAGATACAGGAATATATAAAAATGTATGAATGAGAATGATGATACAAATGAGAGGGAGGGCCTGCTTATATACCTTAGGCAGGTACCCTTTCACGTACAGTCATGTCCTTAGAGACATGCCTCTTTATTATTAACTACTAGTTAATTAACCATTATTTGTGTTTATTATTATTTACATTTTTATTATTTTTATATAATTTATATTCATAACATTGCCTTCCTTTTCAAAAAGTTTTGTCCTCAAAGCTCACTGATGAAAAGGCTTGATCTCTTTTTTTGTTTCGAATGTCTTCTCATCTTGGAATTGTCATCTTCGTTGATACAAGATGATATGATCCTCTAAGTGATAAACAAAATTATGAAACTGAGAAAGGATCCGACCATCCTAAATCAATCTTCTGTGGAATCTTTCGATTACTAGAAATTTGTAATGAATTGTTATCACCACACTGAATTGTTCAAACTTAAACATTCTTTGGAATGTAAGTTTGTTGTTTTTGCTTTAAGTGATACATATATCTAGATTGATCAAGTTGTTTTCTCTTGTGATTTAGATGTCGATAAAGAGTTCTTGTCGTTTGATTTCCCCTTATCATGCGTGTGACAATTACCTGATTTACTTCAGGTACTATTGTTGTTGAGTTGGCTATAGAATCTTCTTTTGGATTTTACATTGTGTGAACTGTAACATTTGAATATGTTTTCCCTTCAACTAGTTTGTTATCTTCTTGAGTTTTGATATTGATTTGATCGGTATTCATTCCTTTTTCTTCAACTTGGGTGGTTACATTTGAAGACTTTGATACATCTTTCGTGTTGAGTTCTCCTAGTTTGTTTTTCAACAAATTTTTGTCATTTTTAAGTTTCTTAATTTGTGTCAATAATTTTTCATTTTGGTCCTTTGAGGTGATTTTGTAGTACTTTTTTAACTTCCTGAAAAATTACTTTTGAAATATCTTGTATGTCTTTTGGTGTTATGGAGTCTGGCTTCGATGTAACATCTTGTAGCATTATTTTTTTCTTTTTGTAGGAAAATGTCAAAAATTTCTTTTTCGTATTTTGGATAAAGGAC
Organism: Pinus taeda; assembly: GCA_000404065.3. NCBI lineage: Eukaryota > Viridiplantae > Streptophyta > Pinopsida > Pinales > Pinaceae > Pinus > Pinus taeda. The sequence continues at coordinate 175,851 of APFE031679844.1, read as the reverse complement.
CCTAGGGTTTCCATCTAGGGTGAATCGAAAATAATGTCACTTTGATCGTTCCATAGGGTTTGAATGGAGAATTGGGATGTAAATGTATAATCCCCAATGTTTAAATGTAAATTGGCTATGTTTATTGTTTTTTGTTATGAGAGTTTAATCTTTTGATTATATTTGACTCGGGAATTACTAATTGGTTTGCAATTTTAGGGTTTATATAATTTTTTCCTTTGGCTGGCGAAATAGAAATAATGTTATTTTCTCTGCAAGGGTCCCCTTAATTTTAAATAGCAATGGGGCGAAACTAAATAAAGTTTTTGAAAATCTTCCTTTTGTTATTTCTGAATTTGACTCCATTTTGTTTTGTCTAGATGAACTTAGGGTTTTAAAAGTAACCCTTTTAACTTTTTATTAATCCTTCAAAAATTAATAATGAATCCTTGATAATCCTTTTTCTTTAGCCTCAAATATATATATTTTTTTTCTCTTAAAAGTCAAGTATGCCTTTTAATTTACTTCAATTTTTTTTAACCTTTACTTGAGTTAATTTAATATTACTCTCACTATTCTTAAAAGAATACTCTTTATTAATTACTTTTATGCCAATTTTATTTATACCATAAACCTTTTATTAGATAGTCACCACTTTTAGAAGGATGGGTGGTGGTGATGGTATGGATAGTGTCGTATAGTTAGTGTGTCAATTGTTGTGTGGTCATATGGGAAAAGTTTAATTCAATTTCTAACACAAACTTCTATTTAAAAAGACTCACATTTTCTCCAAATTTTATCAATTATTGGTTATTGATTTTCTAGCAGGGCGGACTGACGAGTTGGCTTTTCTTTGTTCCAAGGCTCAACTCATTAAGGGGCTCGCGTTGTTACTACTATTTGTGGCAATCAATTCAATTCAAAATATAGTCGTTTGGTGGCATTCAAACCTTAAATTTTTGGGATGGGTCACATCTCTTCCAAAGTGATTGAATCTTAGCACATCAACTCTGTGGTGTTTCCCACGTCCAAATTTTCTTCTCGTTGGCACTGTGTACAGAGAACTCGCGCAATTGTATGACAATGACAACAATTTTTTACTGTATATGGATTGACGCGACATCATCGATTGCTTGTAACTGTGCGGTTTTGGTGGCTGGTAGGTATGGCGACTACCTATCGTGCAGAAACAATTGTTCGAATGGCGGCACATAGATGTAACATATTTCCCACCACCAGAAATAACTAGGATCGTAATGTGATGGTACTTTCTTCCCTAGGAGGAATAGTTATATTACATATTCCGGTGAGTAACCGAAACCTCAACGCCCATCTGTCCTCGTACATGATTTGCATTCCAACGACATCACACTTGTGCGTTAACTCACAACCTACCATTCCTGCTTCCAATGCACTGTGAAGGGACCTCGGGGAGCTAGCCTTCTTAACTACCGTCTTCATACTCTGACAACCTGTACCTCCGTAGTGCAACGTCGACCTGCTGCAATTGATAGGGGGATGTGACATGAGGAGTTGTTTTTATTTATACACAATCAATGTTGTTCTAATAACATCCTTGCGTTGGCTTGACCATTCACCATATGGTTATTGGAACGCAACACGTGGAAAAAATAAACCTTATCAATTTTTTTTAACAAATAAATAATTCTTGCCATGATTGACGAGGTTTCATCATCGAGGAGATTGGTGTTCTCGAGGAGCTTTACACATTTTTGGATAATCATCATGGAGTGACCAACTATAGCAAAATTTTGATACCATTAGCCAAACTTATTTTCAGACCCTGCCAAAGGGAAAGGGTTTCCACTTGATTATTTGTCATAATGCCAAGATCCCAAGCATACTTTACTTCTGTTTTTTTTTCGAGGTTGATAGTTACCCCCGCTCCAGCCTCCCCGTAATCTCCTCCTCTTTTTTTATAAATCCTTATATATACTATTTTTTTGACTCTTCTTTTATTTATTTATAATTTTCTTTTTCTACGGCCAAGGCCTTGAATGACGAAATTGTTGAAATGGAGAAACTCCAGAACTTGTGTAGTGAAAAGCTTGAATTGCGACAACAATGAAGTTGACGAAGGGTCGATGGCCAAAAGCCGGATCATACTGGCTTTGTGCAGCCAATGAGTGGCCAAAGCATCAAACAACTCTGATACCAATGTATCTTGCCTTAATAAAAACACTTGGCAAACACCAAGTGGTACAGACAACACTGCTGACATTAGATGATGAAGGGAAAATCATTTTAGAACCAGAAGGTATCATATCCAATGGGGAAAAGGAGTTGCGATCACAAGTAATCAAAGAATACCTGATTAAGTGGAAAGGCCTACTAGAAGTAGAAGCTTCTTGGGAGACAAAAGAGTTTCGTCAACAACACCTGTCGTTACATATGCTTTGAGGACAAAGCATATTTTCGAGAGGAAGGCAATGCTATGTAAAAAATTAGTAATTCTGTAATTATAGATTAATTAGGCAAAAGGGAACGATCAAAAGATCATGCCTTGTCACCAAGAGGCACCCGAGGTGGTATATAAGCCAGGGGCCCTTCTATGTAACATTCATCATTCAAGTATAATAAAAATATATATATGTATTTCTGTCAATTGTTGAGCTTTTCGCTCCATCCTTCTCATCTTTCTGATAGATAACATGGTTCATGGTGTTATCTTTAACATCCTCAGTGGTTACTATTTTTGCATAGTTATTAATTTCTTCACATTTTCTTTTAGGATATTCTTCTCTCCAGCAGAATGCATCAAGGGTTGATCTCCTTTTGTACAACAAAAATTTCTAGCTTTGATGATCTTTATCATATTTAGTTAAAGATGAACTAGATGGCCCCTGTAAATTTCTTAGTTAATGGATAATTAGCTCTAGTTTCATTGCTATCCAGGCATTTCGTCTGTCCTTGTTGTCTGTTTCCGCTGACCTTAATCAATATTGAATTGTTGCCCTGCTCTGTTTCTGTAATAAAGAAATGGTTTCATTCTCTCTTAGTTTTGGAACCTGAAATTCAGTGGTTTTTGATGAACAGTTATAATGTGCAGCAGATCTTTGTGTCAGGTTTGAAATTTTGTGGATCCTGGAGGGGTGAAGGACAGGTTTCTTTTCTTGCATGATAAAAATAGCTGTAAAGAGATCTGATACCAGTTGTCATGAACCTGTGAGATTAAAGTACATTCTCCAAGATATAAAAAGAGATTGAATAATTGATTGGTAGATCTTAACGTGATGAGACATTTAAATGATAAGGTTCCTCTATATTGTGCGTGAAGAGAGCAGACATAATAAATGGTCATGTCCTTAGGGTTTTAGTTAATAGTAAGTATATATTATATAGTTAAATTATATGTTGTTTATTTTTTCTGATGATGATGATGCAATGATGGATAGTAATATACTCTAGGACTATGTTGCATGAAACTTCTATGAACCTGATGTTTTGGCTTGTACCCGTACCCGAAACTCTGAAACTCGACTGAAACTCGACCATCATGTAATCATCCACGAGAGTTAATATAGACTTGGTTTTCCATCTAAATTGTCATCTATGCGTCTTATTCCTTTTTCTTGCAAGATATAATATATATATATATATATATAATATATATATATAATGTTTCCATTTTTGGGAGGTGACGTTTCTAAACGTACCCGTTTCGGGAACTCCGAAACGTTTCAGTGCTTCGTGCAACTTAACTCTAGGACCAAGGTATATTACATAGTAAATTTACCATGAAATGATATTCACACAGTAATAGTAGATAGTTATTGTTTAGGCCTATTGAAAGAAATTCAACATTTTTGATATTAATAATCACATTATTACATAGATTTGTGGACATACATGATGAATGTGGGCTACCTGTTCTGATTATTTCACATCTGATTTTCATGTTCCAAGCCTGTATTTTTATCATTTCTCTTTGTTTCTTTCAAGCAGTTGACTTATATTTGTTTATATGAAGAATAATTTGAATAATTTTTTATCATGTTATTTACTTTTGGTTCTGTGGTTTCAAATTCCACATTAGGTAATATGAACTTTTGTGTAAGGTTCAAGTGTATAAATTTCATGCTAGTTAGTCGACCTAGATTCATACTAATTTTTGTATGAATCTATATAATTTTAACATAAACAATTTTTTTTGTGTGTGTCTGTGTGTGTGTGTGCGTGTTTAATTATGTTAGATGCATGCACTTGTATATCTATGTGCAGAATAGTTGACATAACATAATGCAAGTCATCATTGTATATTTAAGCTTCTTTGCTCATCCTTGTACTAGCTCATGTGTCTTGTGAGTGTATAATTGCAGTCTTGTTTGGTGTTGTGAGCCTGTATGTTATGAATGGTAATAACTCATAGGACCTATGCCAATGTGGGCCGGCATGGATGAACCCTTTTAATTCTGTAGGGTGAATGGACACACAGTATATATCGGTAACTAAGGAGCTTTGTTTCTTGTAGCCAATGAAAGTATTAAGCAATGTTTATATATCACCCTTTTTTTCTATTTTCCAACAGATTTGCAACACTTGCCACTCGTATGGAGCAATATATTCAAGGACAATCTAGGGAATTAGTTGATCAGGCATATACAAAATTTGTAAGTAACTAGTAATGCGTTTTTTCTACTTATTATTACTTGGTTGGTGTTTGTAGAAAGTTGAAACACTACTCTTTGTGTTACCTATGTTTTTAAATATTGTCTCTTCAAGCTTATGCATGTAATCAACGGCCTAAAGAAAATACATCAGTTGTTGAGTAGAATTTTTTTATTATTTTTCTTAAAATGGGCGAAGAAGCTAAGTAACCATTCGAAACATATTATTTACATCAGGTTGTCATTACATATGCCTATTTATAGCATGTAGTTAAAATGGTTCGCAATGAATTTAACATATAGATACCAATAATTAATTTCATGTGTAGCTTATATCATTGTAGCTTTACTTTGACAAGTTATTTGTTTGATGATAAGAGTGGAACTATGCAAAAATTAGTGAGATTGGAATGATTGAGATATTGCTTATATGTGACATGCTTGATGGTTTGGTTATGTTGTCAAATTCACTAAATTGCCATGGCCACTAGTCCATGAGCATACAAGTCTTAATTGTGTGCAACATATCTTGTTACTGTGGGTGGTGGGAAACATAAAGTGGAATGCCACAAACAAACAACAATGCGTTGGGAAGTGAAAAACCTCTTTCCTCTTTCCATCATTGAACAACTTGACAAAAGGATGTGTAACTTATATCATTGTAGCTTTACTTTGACAAGTTATTTGTTTGATGATAAGATTGGAATTATGCAAAATTTAGTGAGATTGGAATGATTGAGATATTGCTTGTATTTGACGTGCTTGATGGTTTGGTTATGTTTTCAAACTCCCTAAATTGCCATGGCCACTAGTCCATGAACATATAAGTCTTTTGTAAGAATTGTGTGCAACATATCTTGTTACTATGGGTCGTGAAAAACATAAAGTGGAATGCCACAAACAAACAACGTGTTAGGAAGTGAAAAGCCTCTTTCCTCTTTTCAACATTGAACAACTTGACAAAAGGATGTGTTACAACAATATCTGGTACCCACAAATGATGTAAAATGCCAAGCATCAAGGGCTACCTTTTCAACTTAGGAAATTTACCTTTTCACCTCAATGTTTTTTCCTTTCACTTTTGATTGGCTCTTTTCCATCTAAAGAAGGGCTTGTTAATTTTTGAGAGAACCTAGCACTCGACAATCCATTAACGTAGTAGATTACAAATCCACTCGTGTTGAAGAAAGTGTAACTAGGTTTGGTCTTCATAATGACATGATCTTTGTAATTGATGTAATAAAAGGAAATAAATTATTTTTGTAATCTTGCTACATGGGTTTCGTGAGCAAGAAGTGTCACTAGGTGAAAGACTTCTCCTTGATGTCTTTAGGATTTGATTTATTTGTCAAAGAGTCATGTCATGTGATGAATGAAAGCTCTTCATGAGCTTATGTAAATATGTACAAATCTTCAAAGTTGTGCAACAACATATAAAAATACACAGATTTTTGGTGAACTTAGACCTAGGCAAAACCCCTTCAATCTTCTCCGGGGAAAACCAGTTAGAGAGCTCTTCAAATATATTTATCTTTCAAGTTCAGGAAAAATACATTTGTAGACAAAACAAAATAGCAAAATATAACTTATCTCTTCAGCCCAAAACTCCTTGAAAACTGTGCCCACTTTGTCTCGATTTTTGTGCCCATTTGAAGCTGAAAATATGTACTATATGGATACCACTGTACAGACTTCTGTACCACTGTACGAACTGTACATAATTTTTCTTTCTTTTTTTCAAAAACTTTTCTCGAATGACGTGCAACTCACAAGATTCAATGTTGTTCTTACTGTACCTTCTGCTGTCTTCTAAACCTTGATTTCCATGCGCAAAAATCACTCCTTCAACTTGCTGCAACAAATTTCTCCTTTAGAACTTTTCTCCAGCACTCAGCGTCCTTTTTCCAATCTGCTCATGAAGAATGATTGTAGTCTCTCTTTTCTTTTCCCTCTTTTGTTTCTTTAAATGACTTTTGGGCAACCCTAAGATCTAATGGCTCAGATCTAATACATGTGCATTTAATTCTCATTTTCTATTTTTTAACTCACCCATTAAATAAAGTGCCCACATTGTGCTTTATGTTTAAAGTCACTTTTCACTTTATAATTTAACATTGACTTTACCACTTGTAAAGTCACTTTTACTTTATAAAGTCACACTTAGGAAAATAATTATTTTGGAAACTTTTCCCTAGGTAGAGACTAACCCATGGGAAACCACTTGTCCAAGGTACATTGAAAATCAACATAAATAAGTTTAGGGGCGCTAGTTTACAATTAGAAATTAGGGAAAAAATAAAAAATAAAAATAATAAAAATAATAAAATTTTGTTTGCCTGGGTTGCGCGACCGCAAGCATTTGGATCGGTGGAATCGGTGTCTGAACCAGAATAGGCCGGTTTAGTACTGAACTGACCTATTCTGGTTCAGAAGCTCGGTTTAGACTGGAATTTGGCCCAAAACGGTCAGACCTGCTAGTTCTACCGGTTCCGATAACATTAGTTGAAAATCTATATAGCTATGGTTGGTATTTGAAGGCTACCTGTCAAAGGTAAAATAATTATTATTCTTGTTGTTCAAGGTGGCCCTAGTTTGACATGTCGACCCCACCTCATGAAGGGGTTTGACCCTTTGGCCAAAACCCACCTGACTTGACATGTATGTATTGACATTTGACCCTCCTCATTTGGACAACACATCATCAATTCAAATCTGTTCACATGTGCGAAGGAGGGAGAAAAGTTTGACCAACTTGAATCTATTTGACTAGCGATGACTTGGAGTTTTTTGGGCTATTTTGGTCGAATCTTTGCTTGGATGATTGAACTGTTTTGACTAATGTTGATCGCAGTTCAGCTGACATAGATTGACTAAAATTGCAAGGCTGAAATTTGGCCTCTTTGACCACGGTTGGCCAAGAGTAGCAAAGGCTGAAATTCAACCTGTTGGCCAGATTTGACTTGATGATCTGAAGTTTGAATTTCTCCCTCCTTAGACAGATTTGTCTTGGAAAAGTGGTATGACTATTTTGATTATATTTGACTCAAAATTCAGATGTATAATTTGATTGAATTGGACCTTTTCTCCTAAGAGAAGGTTGTTGGGATTTTCCCTTGGTTTAGATATTTCCCAGGGTAAATTTTGTGTCTCTTGTGCATCTTTATTTTACTGTGATCTCTATTGACGTATTGTATTTATGGTTGAATTTTCTTAAAGTGTAATTGTTTAATGATCTAAAATTTGCTAAGAAGATAAATTGTATCATTGGAAGTAATTATCTGGCAAAAAATTGTGCTCGTCTTAATTGCATGTAAAAATCAACATAATGGCCCAATTGAGGAAATTACGTATCCAACAACTAGATTTGATCTAGCTGATCAAGCTCTCCTTGACGGATTTGGATCTCCTCATTGCCCCCTTCCTTGGATCCGATGGACTGGAATCCGTGTTTTATAACCCGGCCTGGTCACAACCAACCCGGCCGAGTCATTCCGGGTCGATCGGTTGGTTGCTGACCCGGCCGAGTCATTCAATGACTCGGTCGGGTCATTGCTGACTCGGCCGGGTCATTGCTGACTCGGCCGACCCGGCCGGGTCCGCTAAAAAACGGCCGGGTCACTGGAAACCCCGAAACGGACGCAACAACAGTTTATAAATCGGTTTTTTTGGGGTTTTGGAATTGGTTTTAGGGTTTTGGTGGACTCCAAACATGATTATAATATTTCTAAAACATCTTTGGGGTCCATATCCCCTCCCAAAAGCTATTTAACTCACCCAAGAGCTCTCATTCTCTCACAGCAGTCTTGTGCATTTGAGTGAGAGTCTTCTTTGAGAGTTAGTGAGCAGTTCTTGAGCTTGTTTTGGAGCAGCAGTGAGGAGTCTTGGAGGAGCATTGTAGCTGGAGTGAGGAGCTTCTTGGGCAGCCATTTGGAGCAGCATTGAGGAGCTGATTCTTGGAGCAAGCTTGAGGAGGCAGGTTTGTGCCTGGAGGTATTTTTTTTCACCTCTATAAATCTGTTTTTGCTTAGTAAATTTGAGGTGCATATCTAGAAAGTTTAGAGACTGTTTTTTGTCAAATAAATGAACATTGAATCAAGGTTTTTTTTTTTTTTCATTTTCAGATTGTTTGCTTTCATTCCCTATTCCAAAAATGGCACCTAAAGCAAGAGATGCTGCAAGGGCATATGTTGAAATGGTTGATAGTTCAATGCATTGCAAATTTTGCCATAGGTTAATTAAGGATGGTCCAGGGGGCATTAATAGGCTGAAGCTACACTTGGCAGGGATTAGAGGCCAAATTACCCCATGTGAATCACCTGAACTTGGGGAGGTTAGGGAGGCTATGTTGGCTAGCATTGAGAAATTTAAACAAGATAAGGCTAGGCAAAAAGAAATACAGGTTGAAATTGGGAGGAAGAGGGAGGTACAAAGAATGATGGCTGCCAACCCCCATTATGATTTTGAGGATTCTTGCTCTATCCCTCAAACCAATGCATCCAATCCTTTCCGATATGTTCCTCCTATTGAAGATAAGGGAAAGGGTAGAATGAGAAAGGGTGACCGTGATGTGACTATCAAAAGTTTTTTCACTCCGGCCTCCTCTCCATTAGATGCACATGGTCCTGAAATTGTTAGACCTCAAATGCAGCCCACTTTAGATGACCATTGGAAGAAAGAATTGAGGGAGACTGCTTGTGATTACATAGCTAGATGGTGGGATGAT
>APFE031679844.1:152422-166125 GCA_000404065.3 Pinus taeda | reverse complement strand
ATTGCAAAGGTTTGCAATTCGTATTTTGAGTCAAACTTGCAGTGCAACTGGGTGTGAGCGAAATTGGTCTGTCTTTGAGAGGATTCACACAAAGAAGAGAAACCGTTTGGATCAAAAACGGTTAAATGATCTAGTTTATGTCTAGTACAACCTTCGGCTCAGACGAAACCATTTGCTGAACAAAAGACCTGATTCAGATCCCGTTGTGTTGGAAGACATTGATCCAACGTCAGATTGGGTAGTGGAGAGTTGTCCAGCAGAGTTTGATCCTGATGAGGATCTTGGTTTAGATATCGATTTGGAGACATCAGCTGCAGTTCAACATGTTCAGTTGAATGCAGATCCATCAGCCTCAGTCTCACAGTCGGCAAGGACTCCAGCTTCCTCTTCTCAGCCTGAGCCACGACAGAAGCGCAGCCGCATAGCTACTCTATCTCAGCGTGCATCTACTGGTACCACATCTACAGTTGCAGTTGGAGATGATGATGATGAGGAGGAGCCATGGGCAGGGGGCTCTGACTCTGATGATGATGATGATCCAGAGATTGATCGACATGATCTTGGCTCCTTTGGCAGTAGCTATGGCCAGTACTAGTAGTACTTTTGTTGTAGAATTGTAGTCTTGTAGAGGCCATTTCTAGCCTCCTTGGTTATGTGTTTTTTGTTTTGAGTCTTTCATCATGTATGACAGTTGACTATGTATTGCCATTGGGTACCATTTTGATATAATGGATTGGTTCATGAGCCTACTTTGATCATATGTTGTCTTCCATCTATATTATAATGTTGTGTTTGGAAACATGAATGAAAATCTTTAAAATTATGTTTAAAATCTTCAAAATTATGTTTTTTTTTATCAAAAAACTAAATATTTAATGTATTTTTTACAATCACTGAGTCATTGAAAACGAGTCGGCCGAGTCATTACCGAGTCGGAGTCGGAGTCATTGCTCGGCCGAGTCGGAGTCGGAGTCATTGCTTGGCCGAGTCGGAGTCGGAGTCGGAGTCTTAAAACATTCACTGGAATGCAAGTCCTCCACTCACCACTGAGATGTCTCTCTCAATATCTTGTGCTGTTATATGATGTGTCTTTTCCTTATACTTATCCTCGCTTTTATAACTTTATATTGAACTAAATCCCTAACCTTAATCTCCAAAGTGATTAATGATCGAGATTAGATTTCACGTCACTTGAGATCAATGATTGAAATTAAAACATAACTAGTATTGTAAATACTTTACTTTTCTTAAATTCAAGTGTTTCTTCAGATGAATTAGCTGACATAATAATTATATGCCTTTCCTAAGTTAGCCTAAATTACAAAAGCAACTTGCTCACATATGACAAAGTGTCATGAGGAGACTTTGGGTGAATTCTTGCACGCTTAAAAACTTAGGCTTGTGCAAAATTCCTTGCTCGATCTATAAACATCAATAGGGCTTTCCTAAGGATAAGATTGTGAAGGCTATAGAGTGAGGGATGTTGCTGCAAAATCTACCAGGTCCAGTGAAGGAATAACTGATCAAGGGCCAAATCTTATGGCAACAATGAGGGAGGGTTGCCACTATGCACTGGAATGCAAGTCCTTCTCCACTTACCACTGAGATGTCTCTCTCAATATCTTGTGCTGTTATATGATGTGTCTTTTCCTTATACTTATCCTCGCTTTTATAACTTTATATTGAACTAAATCCCTAACCTTAATCTCCAAAGTGATTAATGATCGAGATTAGATTTCACGTCACTTGAGATCAATGACTGAAATTAAAACATAATTAGTAATGTAAATACTTTACTTTTCCTACGTTCAAGTGTTTCTTCAGATGAATTAGCCGACATAATAATTATATGCTTTTTCTAAGTTAGCCTAAATTACAAAAGCTACTTGCTCACATATGACAAAGTGTGATGAGGAGACTTTGGGTGAATTCTTGCACGCTTAAACATTTAGGCTTGTGCAAAATTCCTTGCTTGATCTATAAATATCAGTAGGGCTTTCCTAAGGATGGGATTGTGAAGGCTATAGAGTGAGGAATGTTGCTACAAAATCTAGCAAGTCTAGTGAAGGAATCACTGATCAAGGGCCAAATCTTATGGCAACAATGAGGGAGGGTTGCAAAGTGATTAATGATCGAGATTAGATTTCACGTCACTTGAGATCAATGACTGAAATTAAAACATAATTAGTATTGTAAATACTTTACTTTTCCTACGTTCAAGTGTTTCTTCAGATGAATTAGCCGACATAATAATTATATGCTTTTTCTAAGTTAGCCTAAATTACAAAAGCAGCTTGCTCACATATGACAAAGTGTCATGAGGAGACTTTGGGTGAATTCTTGCACGCTTAAACACTTAGGCTTGTGCAAAATTCCTTGCTCGATCTATAAACATCAGTAGGGCTTTCCTAAGGATGGGATTGTGAAGGCTATAGAGTGAGGAATGTTGCTACAAAATCTAGCAAGTCTAGTGAAGGAATCACTGATCAAGGGCCAAATCTTATGGCAACAATGAGGGAGGGTTGCCACTATCACCTCGACAAACTTCCTCTTGTTGTTTAGTAGGATTTCATCCACGAGTGAGGCTTCCCTATGCCACCTACGAGGAATTCTAATACTATGGCTAAGGTGACTTATTTTGAAGGTCTAAAGATAGGTAGAGGGCTTTGTAGGGCCTAAGATGACCAAGATAGTCAAAGATAGGATTCATGCTCTCTAAGGTTAGACATATGACACGCTACTATAAGTTAGGGCTTGAGTGATGTTCAATATAAGGTCATGCCATAGAGAAACCCTTAAAATGATGTTCAACAAGAAGGGAATGAAAGGTTTCCAATAGAGACTAAGGCTAATGCAAGCAAATGGGTTTACAACTGTTAGATATGTGCAAGCAACAACAAATAGGGATGATGTTGACCCTTCTAGGGCTTGTGTGACACCTTATGATGCTATATTTTTCTTTTACATGGTTTATGTAATCATTTATAGAAGCCTTTATTGCTGTGATGTGGACCACCTAACAAAACCTCCTTAAGATCAAGTGTAAATCAATCAATCAATCATTAGGTAACTAAAACCATAGATTCGCCATAGTGGACCATACTTAAAGTTAGGGGTAGAACCAATACTTCACATAGATCAACATCAAATATCTAACTAGACCAAGTCCTGTTTAGGTGTTCCCTCTCTTATGTTAGGGATGGCTAGATGGATAACCCTATTAGGTGCTTCTAAGCCCCAAGGGCAAGCGACAAGGCCCGGGTCAACCCATCAATCCATAGGTGCATGTGTAAATGGTGGTAATGGTGTGGGCAAGACTTCATGGCTAGGGGCCATATTCAAAACTATTTATTTTATACCCAAAAAATTAATTTCACCTCAACAAATTAATTTTTTTGAAAACTATTGAATAAAAAATACATTGGCATTCAACTTAAATAATTTGCAGTGAAAATTTGATTGAAAATCAATCACAAAACACAACAAAAATTTTCCCAACAATTTCTCAAGTTTTTTATTACTTAGGAAGATTAGGGCTCCCCTAACAGGGAAATGATCTTCAAAGAATACATACAAAAACCAGCACAATAGAACTTGGATTTTCAACCCCTTCGAAATTTTGGCCTCCTGAAGAATTCAAACCTCTAGAAATTTTGGGCCCTGGAAATAACTTTGGCTCCACGTGCAAATTCAACCTCGTTCTCCTCAACCTATACGCCCCCTTGCGCACTAGAGAAATTCATCCTCCTTCCCTTGTGCAAACCTAGATGGAAAAGCTCTGCCCCTCATAAATTTTGGCCTCTCCAAGTCTTAGCCTCCTCTCTCCACAGATTTGGCCACCTTTAATCCTTCTCCAAAATCACCTTGCTGCACACTTTTGTCTTTGCTTCAATCTCAGTTGAGAAAATCCCTCTCCCAAGCATTCAATCTGGCTTCCTTCTCTCCGTTACGCTTCTTTTATAAGTCTCATTAATCCAAATCCCTAACCCTAATCTCCTAAGTGATGGTTGGGTAAGATTAGATCCTAAGCCTCACTTGAGATCAACAATAGAGATTAGATCTAGTTAATTAAAATGAATTAAATTTATTTTTCATTAGGAACCTTAGCATAATAGCCAACATTAACTAATTAATTAATTAATGTGCTTTTCCTTAGTTACAGTTAGGAAGGAGATCACAAGTCACACAACATGTGCAAGTACCTAAAGAGGCTTTTGGACATCTTTTGCATGCAGGACACCTAGCTTATGCAATAGCATCTGTCTGAGCTATCATCATCAACACTCCAAGGTGCATGAGAGATATAACAATAAAATATTTCATCTAGGATAATGCTATATTACCAATATCCAAAAGTTGCTAGTGGTCCACAAAATGCATGTATCCAATGCATGTCTCAATAGAAAGGTAACCAATCCTATGGATGGATGTGTAGGGTGTTAAGTAGATGGAGTGCTCCATAAGAGATGAAGTAATCAGACCCCAAAATAGCAAGCAGATCATTTCTACAAGACAAATCCAAAGGAGATAAAGGCAAATTAGTGTTTTGACCATGCCAAGACTCCATGAAATAATAAAATATATATCTCCAAGAATAACAAGAAGTGTCTCCACAAGTGCATGCTTAGGATATCCTAAAAATAGTAATAGGACCAAGGAATTGCATGCAAAGGCCACATGTGCAACCCTCCAAGTATGCTACACACCCCTCCATAACCACCTCCAATATAATAACATATATGCCATGTCCAAGAGGTGAGGGCGCTCTCTTATGAAAGTCCAATGATGACAAGTGTAGCTCAAATATTCTTGCAATAAAGATGAGAGAGAACCTATGAGACGTGCACACTGGAAAAGTGTGCTATGTAGCTACATTAACCACCCACAAATAACAAAATATCTACCAATGAAGTGTGCCCTAGAGAAGTGTGCCAACCTCTCCAAGAAACAAAAAAATAATGCATTCCTTGGTAATTGTTTCCATGAAGTGGGGTCACACCACTGAAATGCCTCTATCAACTCCAACTAACACCTGAAAATGTGGAAGGAAAGTCAATGAAGTAGGTTGCCCTAGCTATTAACCTTAATTTGAGTGAATTAGATTGCCCAAACTATTAACCATAATTTGAGTGAATTATATTAATTTAACCATTAAACAATTGAAGCATCCTAAGCATGTGTGCACAAAGGTTAGTGCTGGCCTAAAACCATAGCCCCCCTCCAAATAGTGACAATTTGATTAAATCACCATGAACATGTGAGCCAATGAAGGGTGTCATACCATACAAGTAAAAGATATTTTCCCTATCAAAACCCCAGCATGATAACAATAAGTCATAAAGCCCAACCTAATGTGCACCATTGCCAAGGGATTATTATGTCAAAATTCATCATCTCACATTAAGAAAATGTTAGGTCACCATCAAATCATATGTAGCACCCAGCTTTCAAACTCAAACTTACGAAATAACATATCAATGAGGGTATTAACATCTTGAAACACATTTCCCCAAGGTGATATCTAGCAAATGGTACATCTTCTAGTTAAATTAAATAGTAAAATCCTACCAATGCAACATGAAGCAACCCACCATAGCAACATCATAAGAGATGTGACATAAAGAAGTGCTAACCCCTTGAAATCATCAAGTGTGTTCTCCATGACACATCCAACACATGAGGACCATGTAGAGCACTTGATCCTAGTGACATCAACATCATATATAAAAACACCAAGTCAGTAGGAAACATCAAGAACATCATGAAACAGCTACCTCCTAACTTCATCATGCAACTCCTTTGGGGGGGTAGAACCCTCATCCATATTCATGATAAGCATATACACCAAACAATCATAGTGAGATAAAATGCTCCATATCCATCATAACTGCAACCAGGGTTGATCAACAAGGAAAACATGTGTGAGAAGACCACCAAGCAACAAGCACAATCAACTAGCCAAGCAGAAGTGGGACTCCCCCAAACCAAAGATCTCACAACCGATGCTATTTTCAGTTCAGAGATGGATTGCAGTCGATGCTATTTTGGTTATTTGCACCCTTACATGCTATATAAATGAGAATTTGTAATTTGTGGACCTGTGGTTGATGAAGATTATAACTACTAGATGAATGATGTTACATGGTTTAATCCATGTTTTAATGTTTTTTTATCACTAATTCATTATTCCACATGCTTTTGTTGACATATGTGCATCAAAATATATAAAAGTATATATTATATAAAAATCGCTCCTGGCCCTAAATCTCTTGAAAATGCTGCTCCCTGCTCCCCGCTTCCAAGTAACCTAGGTTACAACGGTCTTGTACATTTCAGTTTGGTACCCAGCATTTGTATTGATTTTCAAGTTATGTTCTGGAACAGGTTGGGATTATGTTTACAACTTTGGAGCGCATAGCACAAATTGACCCAAAGCATGCAGACATTGTGCTTCTTGAAAATTATGCAGCTTTTCAAAACAGGTATTCATATAATTTCTGGAAAGAAAACAAAAGAAAAGTACAAGAATTCACATCGTTTTTAGTCTTCTTTTCCTAGACTCATTCATCCTCTAATAAAATAGTAGTCATAGTTTTATACTTGTAGTACTGAAGAAGGGGATTTAGCTGCTTTGCTGAAGTACAAAATAATTCTAATTGCTTTAACTGATGTTGAGGTTGTTTGTGATTTAGCCTGTATGATCTGGCCAATGTTGTGCCGACGCTGGCAAAGTTCTACCATCAGGCAAGTGAAGCGTATGAGCAAGCATGTACCCGATATACGACCTCTATCATAAACTATGTACGTTCTCTTGGACTATCTTAGACACAAGAGGCTGAGGAGACAATTTGATGAAACAAGCATAAAGTACCATGTTTTTGCTTTTGCAAATGAAATAGGGATGAGAAATCAAGCGACATTTGTTTAGCTATTTGTTTTGATATCATAAGGATACATTTGTGCCAAATGGAGATATCTCTAGAGTCTAAGGATCTCAAGATATATCTGTTTACCATGAGTTACCTGAAATTGTATTGCAATAGAGACTTACTTTATGCACATCCATATTTTGCAGCAATTTGATAAGCTATTTCAGTTTGCTCAGAAAGTGGAGAATTTGATGTATACAATCACTCCAGAAGAGGTATGTAAATTGACATTGAGGTGGTTGCTCAGCTCTTATCCGTAAGTCCATCTATAATGACTTGACTTGGGGTGGCCTGTTTGTCAAGACTTAGTTTTGATCCAAAAAATTTACAGAAGTATTCTCACAATTATTAGCATATTTTTCGGACAATTTTGCATTCATTTGGCACATTATAGTTGCATGAAACTAGTAATAAATTAATTGATTTCATCTCAATGCTTATTTTACTAATTATTTTCATATTTACCTCAGTGTAACCTTTATTAGCTATTTTTTCTATATTCTCAATTATAAAATTGATGGATCTTTTTTTTTTTTTTTTAAAATTTAATCTCAAATATGCATTGTAGAGTTTTTGGAACTCTGTTTTGGATCACAACTAATTCTAAATTCAGTGCAGTCTGTTGTATAGATCCAGAAAAAAATGTCAACCCACTAGAGGGCCTTCTAACCTCATTCTGATTATTAACATAAGATAAGCAAATCACTACAGTTGTTGGTTCCAGAAGGTCCTTTGTATACCTCCTATACAAGTGCATCACACCCCCTAGGACAAGAAAAAGTGTGCATAACAAATTGCCCAACTGCTAGTTCAATTATAAACGCCCATATAAATATGTTTTTCTTAGAGAGAGTATGTGGAGAGTGCAATCCACTAAATGTTTTGGGTTTGAGATGACAAGTACTTTAATAAGAGATATGAAAGTGACAATCAAACATCATTTACTCTATGCAGTTATTCCATTGAGGCACTATATTTTCGTAGTCTTTTGACATATATGTACAGTAAATACTAAATGTTAATGCCTCCACTTGTGTTGATATCTCAAATCAAGACACAGAGCCTTTTGATGTACATGTCAGTTAGAGAATGAAACCATTCATCCAACTACTTAGAACTTCTTGACTCAGATGTCCTTGTGATTTCTTGATGATCGCCTTGTGACTTAACAGATGACATACGTGGTAAAGTACATTATCACATAATAGATGTAAGAGTCTTTTGATTGACCAAGGTGTTAGTTTTGTGCAACTTAGAAAGGCTACCTTTGTCACCTCAGTAGATCTTCGTCTCTCTTTTGGTTGGCTTCTCTCCAACTCAGGTGGGGCTTCTTTAAAATAGGATTATCAAGGCTATGGAGTGGAGGCCCAAGGTCAATAATGAATAGTAAGGCTTGTTAATTTCTCTGATGTTCTATGTTGTTACAATCACATTAGCCCAATTCTTATCTTCAATTAACAATCTTTAAACGCAATTCAATCTTTCAATTATCAAAAGCAATTGTAGATAGAATAGTGAATACAATGAAAAATGAGAGACAAATAAGAGATGCCAGATTTGGTTAAAGACCAGGGAAAAACGCCACAAGGGGAAAACCCTTACAAATTCTTCTTATTAGATTGTCATAAAGTGTTAAGCAAAGAGAGTACAATGTTCCAATTCATCAATCACAATATTATCCTACAAAACCAACCATACAATATCCAAGAGATGAACCCAACAATAATACAAATCAAAATGAAAGCCCCAGGCCTGCAGTCAACGATCAAGATTTGTGGTCAACTGTCATCAAAACCCTAGGTCACAACAGCATGGAGCTAGAGACCATGCGTGCGGTTGCAACTCTCTAGTCGGAGGGAGAAGCATGTCTTGTGTGTGGCTACAACCGAGATTTCCTTGTTCCAACCCCGTAGCGCCAGACCAAAACCCTAGTTCACACATGTGAGCTCAGACCTTGTAATTTTGGACTTGTACAAACCAATTCCATGAACCAACTTCAGACCTGTGCAAGCCAATCCAAAGAAGAGAGACGAAGAAGAGGCTTGGTGATGATGCCCAAATGAGGTTTACTTGACTTATATTTATAGGCCTTCCAAGGGTGTCCAATTTCTCTTAAGGGCCAACCTGTCCTTTTGTGCACATGTGGTTTTCCATATTAAAAATATATTTTTCCTCAACCAAATTAATTTCCTCCAAGGGCTAGGAGGTGTCTTTCTTGATGAGGAAGGTTGTCCAAAGGAGGGAATTGTCTTTGAGCTGCCAAATTAACACTCCCTCTTAGCTAGGGAGAAATAATTCACTGCAACATATGTCCCATCTCAAAAACATCAATGAACGGAATCAGAAACTTATGCTTAATAGTGATTTTGTTTAAGCCTCTGTAATCTATACATAATCGGAAAGATTCTTCCTTCTTTCTGACCAATACTACGGGTGCAACATATGGACTTATACGCTTCGTAATGATTCCATGCTTTAGCAGGTCTTGAATTAAGCATTCTATTTCTGTCTTGTGGTGATGGGGATAACGGTATGGCTTAACATTAACTGGAGTTGAGTCAGTTTTGACATCGATAACGTGTTCAATTTTCCTTTTCAGAGATAACTTCATTGGTAGATCTTCGAAAACCTTCTCGTATCTCTAGATCAAGGATGAAACCTTTGATGTTTGATGAGTCCCTTTTGTCGATAATAATTCTAAGTGCTGACATTGCGCAACAAATGCTGGTGCCACCTTGTGAATAAGCTTCTTCATCTATTGAGTGGAGATGACTTGTGTTGGTTGTGCCTGAAACTCGAACAACTGATATTTCCGTCCATCCTATTTGAATCTAATGAATTGTTTTATGTGATTTGCTGAATAAGTGCCTAGTGTTCTTAACCATTGTACACCTAACATAACATCTACTTCTCCTAGGGGAACCGTATAAAAACTGGTCTCCTTTTCATAGTCACTTAATTGCAACTTAACTTTATGGCCCTTGCCAACTCCATCTATATGCTTTCCATCTGCTACCATAACTTTTAAGTCTGCTACTGGGTAAGCAAAGATGTTCAGCGTTTTTGCAACATTGACATCTACAAAGTTGTGCGTACTTCCTGAGTCCACCATCACAATAACGCTTTGCTTCTTGTTGTAACCTTTAAGCTTAATTGTTTGTGGTTGAGCTATCCCTGTGATGGCCGTTATGGAAATTCGTGGCATATTGTCTTTTGATTCTAGACTAGGGTTTGCATTTTCTTCATTTTCCTCTTTGTCAGAGCTGTCTTCTGAGGATTCCTCTTCTTGTTTAGCTTCATAGTTGTACAATTTTTGTGTTGCGCATTTGTGTCCTGGATAATACTTGTCTCCGCACTTCCAGCATTTGCCATCCTTTTTCCTTTCGACATTAAATTGTTGTTTTCCTTCACTTCGTAATGGTGGTGGAATGTACTTACTAGTATTTTCTGATGAGGTTTTACCTGCCTTTCCCTTGAAATAGCTGTTAGCCCTGTTATTACTGACATATGGTGGTTTGTGAAGTTTATATTTTCACTTGATAATTATGGCTGCATCTCTGGCCTCCTCAATAGTTTTAGGTTTATGCAATTCTAATTTTTCGCAAATGTAATCTTTAAGGCCACAACGGTACATTTTTAGCAGCTCCTCATCTGAAAAACCTCTCGGCCTTACTGCTAAGACTTCCCATTCGTGAGTGTATTCACTCACTGATCCTTTTTGCTTCAGGTGAACAAATCTCTCTTAGACATCATTGTCCTCCTCGTCATAAAACCTTTTTAATAGAGTGTTTTTAAGGTTTTTCCAATTGAATGAGCAACCCGTGCATTTAGATGATCACCACAAAAACTAGTTGTACGCTTTTGCTTCCAAGTTTTGGATGTAGTCACGACTTTTTCTTGTCTGCCGAACAGAAGGTTTGCTAAAAAATTGCATCCATCTTATTTACCCATACGCCGGTGCCTTTAAAGTTCTTACCATCATACGTCGGTAATTCATATTTGATTTTAAGATGGTTTTTCCTAGAAGAATGAGTATAATATTGGCTTCCTTCGAAGTGAATTTGGGGTATTTCATGCTTCTCATGCCTCATGAAGTCTTGCTCTAGAGAAGTCTCCCCTTTTGGAGTCTTGGGACTCTGTGTAGCTGAAGGTGGATCGGTAGCTCCGAAGCGCAGACTTATCAAGTTTTTTAAGAAAGATATATCGTCAACCATCTAGTCTTGCTTCCTAATTGACTTTTCGACATTATTTAGACGTTTATTCAGCTTGTTGATGTCCTCTTGAACCTTTTTCATATCGTCACTGTTGTTCATTGCCATTTTATTTTGTTTTTTTCTTGAAGACCCAATTTTAATTAATAATTAATTGATTAATTAATTAATTAAAATATATTACTGGATATTGTTTCATATAAATTATATATTATATATAAGGTCAAAATATATAATATATTACTATATATAATAATATATATATATATATATAATATAATATTATAATATATATCGTCTTCCACAAACGATGTGCTAAGTTGACCTTAATACCCTGCACCATCTTCCGCTAGTAGAACCCGACAACGTATTTCCGGGCTCAGTTTTGCCAGCAAACTTGATTGCGTTTCCACGGGGTGACTGAAATTGCAGGCGTCGTTGTTTGTCTTTACACTATTATATGCTGATCACCACACAGACGGTAGACATCGGATCTCAGGGAATGGCTGTTCCAGAACCTGAGCCATGCCCACAGGGGTTTTCTTCGGTGGCCAGCTGCCCCACGCACAGACTGCTGATGTCACTGTGATTGTCCCCGATTTCTGCGGTATTTTCCACACACGGCTGCACCTCTATTTCGTGAGCATTGTATTGCACAACAAAACACAGGGTGCTGTTTGAAGGCCTGTCGGGCCTGACAACCAGCTGAAGCTCGTGGGTGTCACCAGACTAGTTCTGGCTCTGATACCACTATTAGGAGTATTTTTTTCTTAATGCTATAGACTTATAGTAAAACACCAGACAAATTCTGAAATATAATATGTTTATATATAAATTGCTAAAAACTGAATGATGTTTACAAGGTTGAGGCGGTGCTCCTTAAAAAGGAGTTGACTGGCCATGCCTGATCAGAGAGACATGTTCCTTGGGGACTGATGTCTCTTCATTTAACTAATTATTTGCTAATTAATTGATTATAATTATTATTCTATTTATTTAAATAACATTTTTAATATTTTATCTAATTGTTATGATTTTAAGTTCATAACAGGGGTGCTTCTGGGCGTTGCGCCCCAAAAGGGTGCTTCTGGGCATCCCCTTTTGACGGGGGATGCGTCCCCCCTCGAATTTGTCTAATAACACTTAATGTAGAGGACCAATCATTGAGATTGACTCCTTGATGTTGATTTTATTTTTAGTGCTCATTGCCCATTTTTACTTTTCAATTTTAACTTTGTGTGACGCTAGATATTGATGACCGTAGACCAATTATTAACTCCTCACTCTTAACTATGTTTGAGTTTGAGATTTTGGGTTATACCAATTTTGAATTCAATAATTTACTATTTTAGTGTTCAAACTTCAGTGTCTAGTATAAAGTATATTAGTGATAGAATGATGAATTTATTTTTAAATCAATGTAGATTATAAAATGATGAATGACATTGATCAATTTTGAATAGTTCATTATTGAATCTCATGGTATGGATGAATGATGAGTATGTCATATGAATGATGTATGTATCAAAATGAATGATGAGGAGGGATCAATGTATGTCATTATTTAATTCAATCATGAATTTAAATTTTATGTGTGGATCAATGTATTTACTATTACTATAGTCTATTTATGCTTTCATTATTGAATATGAATTTATATATGATCTCTCTCTCTCTCTCTCTCTCTATATATATATATATATATATATAGACACACACACACACACACACATACATACTCTGACATCCCCTCGCACCCTCGAAATTTGCATAAAATTTGAGGGTACTCCCACACGTCCCCCCTGTGCGTCTCCCCGCACCAGTCTTGGTGGAACATTGGTTAAAAAATTAAGTAAAAGGATGAAAATGAAATTAAAGGAAATGTCGCTTTTACTTTAAGAATTTAACATTACCAGTAATTGCCAACATTGTTAGGGTTGAGATGTGTCAGGAAAATGAGAGGGTAAGCATGTTTTTCTTAGAGGGACTATTTTTGGAGGAAAACAACCCCAAATTTCCCTCAAAACAACTTCAAAACTCACAAAAATGCATTATGTGGGGGTTATATTTGCCTTGGCAATAAACCGGCCAGTTTAGGACAAAATTGGCCGGTTGCATCTTAAACTGGCCAGTTAGGACTGGTTAGGCAATAAAAGGGCGAAATGAGGAGGTAAACCAGGTTTTTAAGTCGGTTTGACCCAGTGGGCTTGCTAACTGGCTGGTTTGACCGGTTACTAGTTCAGATTGACCGATTTTTAAAACACTGACTACAATGCCTTTATGGTCCTTACCATCATACTTAGGTAATTCATTTTTAATTATAAGATGGTTTCTTTTGGAAGACTTAGTATAACGCTGGCTTGCTTCGAAGTGTACTTCTGGTATCTTCTGCTGCTCATGCCTTAAAAACCCAGAGTTTGGAGAATTTTCGTTTTCCGGGGTACGGGGACTTTCTGTTGCTGAAGGTTGATTGGTTCCTTTATTAGACTGTCTCATCATGTCTTTTATGTCTCAGATATTTTGTGCCATGTCGTTTTGAGTCTTCCCAAAATCGTCTTGCTTC
>APFE031679844.1:132598-150752 GCA_000404065.3 Pinus taeda | reverse complement strand
TGTCCTGTTCTGGAGGGTCAACGTGTCCGAATCCGACACTCGAATCCTCGTATCCGTTGAATCCCAAATCCCCGTGTCAGGTGACTTAGCTCGACACGTAATATGACCTATGCAAATATTAAATGTTTTATTAAAAATATAAATGGATGACTACATGGTTGTGGTGGTGCTCCTTAAATAGGATTTGACTAGCCACGAATCCCATAAGACACGTCCCTTAGGACTAGTGTCCATTCCTTACTAAGAATTTAATTCTTAATTAAATTTATTTAATGATTTAATTAGTTAGACATATATATTTATTGTTATTTTAGTTATGTAATTTTTAATTCATAACGTAGATACTATAACTCGAAACTGTAGATCAAGATAGAAGAATCACATAGGTAGTTGCCAACAGGCTTTAGCCTATAACCTATTGCTCATCATCAAAACTAACATCGGTTCCATCATTGCTCTCTTTTGCATCCTTCTCTTTTGTATCCAATAAATCGCTGCATCTACTAGTGTGGGGGATGACCTCTCAAGAGTATCATCGTCATCAAAAGTGATAGGATCTAGCATTGTTTCATTAAGATCCAAGTTTTCCAATGCCAACTCAACATTGTTGTCTAATGCCAACTCAACACTATTGTCCAAACCCATATCATCATGAAACACATCCCACATCTTTTACTTTGCTTTTAACCACTCATCTCTCTACTTGTAAATAAGATGAAGGTTTGTGTGCACACACACCATTTTCTTTGGCCTAGATTGCTTAAGCCTGCTCTTCTTCAAACTATCTAGATTTCCAAATGTGCTCCAATTCCTCTTGCAACAAGAGGATGAAGTAACTTGAGAGAGGAGCCTCATGGTTAACTGTTGTAGAGGAGGGCATGCTGCTCCAGAAGTTGTCCACCAAGCATAGGGCTTCTTAGCCCCCTTGTCTCTAATCACATTATAACTTGCAAATTGCCTAGTGCCAGTCAAAAACTCTGCAAAGGAATCCTCCACCTCCTCAAGGGATGATCTATCCTGAAATATCTGTCTCAATGCATCTTTCCTCCCCTGTGAAATCTCACCATACATGTGAGGAGGGAATTTGCGTGAAGGTCCACCATTCAACCACTCATGGCTGTAGTATTTTGGATTCAATGAGTGAGCCAAGCAATGCAAAGGTGTGCAATTCTTGTCTCACTTGCTGACATGAATATCCTGTATGGTGATGAAGAAGGCCTTTGTCGATGTCTCATACTCTAGGCACTCATTTTGAACAATAATGGTCCTCACAGACTCAATCATGGAATCCCATCCTTCGTAAACCACTCCTGGGATGGGTTAGTTTATATCATTAAATCATAACAAAGCAATGATAAGGTCCATGATCGTACTAATAAGATCTACCTTCTCCCACCAAACATCTTCTAATGTTGTTTCCTTGACTCGTTTTGAGGCCACTAGATCTGTCTTTCTCCAAAAAGAGCAAAACTCTAAAATGACCATGGCTCCAAGAGCATTATTGAACTCCCTCAACCTCTTCAACATGATGAATAAAGAGGCAAACCATGTATCTACAATCTTCAACAATGATGGATGTGTGTACTCATTGTAGATTGTGAGGGCATTGGTATGATTTTGTACAAAGTTGCGAATATGTCGTGCATCCTCAATAAGATTTCTAATCCAAACCACATTAGAAGCAATATATTTAAGTGCTAAATTCAAGGAATGGACAATGCAAGGTGTCCAAAATATTTGTGGATATTTAGCTTCCACAATCATGGCAACATCTTTGCAAATAGGTGCATTGTCTATAATGATTTGAACACAAGAATCAACACCTACATCTTCAATAACTTTAAAGAACAACTCACCCATATATTGTGCATCCTTGTATTTTCCAAGAGCATCCACTACTTTCAAGAAAACTGGTCCATTCAAGAAGGACACCATGAAGTTGATTAGTAGATGGCATGCTGCATTTATCCATCCATCAGAAACAATACTAACCCTAGATGTTGATCACACTGATTTAATAGGCTTAAGCATTTTATCCACATCATTCTTTTCGTTAGGCAATAATGTGATTCTAAGCCTCTGTGAACTAGGAGGCACATACTTCGATGGAGCCCCATGAGTTAGAGCTTGACACTTCTCAATAAATAAAGGATTGTGCAACATTAAATGATATGAAGTTGACATAGAAAAAAGGCAATGTTAATATCAATCTCTTCTCATCTCTCTTGCTGAAATATCTTGTCCATTGGACCAAGTGCCCTCCATTTTGCTCCTTGACTTTCACCCCCATTGGACCAAGTGCCCTTCGTTTTTCCTCAAGAATGGAAGGGGATCCTCATTCTTGTTTCTCTTAGATGTTGCAGCGACCATTACCACACCAACATTGACCTCTCTTTTTAATTCTTTCCTCTTAGATGGAGTCACTCTTGCACATGCTCCAATTCCACAAGATGATGTGCCCAACAAATGCCCTTTCACACTGCAATAAGTGCTCTTGAATTGATTGTCGCAAAAGTTGCATGTCCAAAGAACATCACCTCCTCCCTTTAACTTGTTGCTTGACCCTTGATGTCTTCTAACATACTTCCACAACGAATATTTCAATTCTTGAGCCTGTTGTCTTGCTAAATTGATGTTTCTCTCAACATTTGAAGTTGTTGTTGCAACCCCACTTAAAATAGATGGAAGACTGGTAGGGCCTAATGAAATTGAAAGACGGGGGGAATTACCAATGGGGACATTTCTCTGCTTCTTTTGCCCCTTCCTTGCTGCCCTTGATTGAGCCATTACTACTATAAAAATAAGGAAAAATGCATTGTTGTAAGATTGTGCATGTAAAACAAATGGACAGGTAGAATGTTGTAGCAAAACTAGAGAAAAATGGAAGGGAAATCCACTTCCTTGAGCCTTGAATCACCAACAAAAGATTTCTATCTCCTTTGTTGGTCACTGACAGTCCTACAACACCGAAACACCAAAGAAAAATGCTCAAATGCGGCCCAAATATGGATTTTTACCTAGCTTGCAGGTCGCTTATTTGTTGGACAAGTGTCCGAAAATTGAGACACGATTTGGGCACATGCCCGATACAACTTTGACTCGCGTCCCTCATCTTGGACAAGATTCAAACTCATGTCAGACACGCGTCATGCATGAATCATATCATACACGATAGATTTGCGACACGTGTGGGGGGATGGATGTGTCCTGTGATTTAGCTTAAGATAGGTGAAGCTTCCATCTGGAAATTGAATGAACATGACAATCAACCAAGAAGCACATGTGAGTTTCAATTCCAAAATACAAAACTATCAAGAAAACAACCAAGATTGTTTGTCTTCTCCTATGGGCAACAATGCCCCTATCAAAGCGTATAACAAATTCAAAACAATGCAATCGAATCAATACAAAGTTACCTAATGGTAGATCCACGCAACCACACAAATCAAAGCACCATGTAGCCTTCGAAGCCTTTTTTATTAAAAATGATAGAGCAATACAATAGCAACAAAGCTTCCCCAATTTCTCCCACACTCCAAGACTAGCTTACAATAGAGGAGGAAGCTTCAATTTATAGAAAAAGAGGGAGAAGATCCCAAGAGAGAATTCGTAGATCCCAAGAAGATTGATGATCCCAAGGCAAGTGTGAGTTCCCAAGTGGCCATGCGTATCTTCTGAAGGGCAATGTGTAGATCCCAAGTGGAGGAATGCATAGAGAGAGTGGCAGTGGCTTTGCCACATGCTCCACTCAACTCATGTTCAACTCCACCTTATCCCATGCAACTCGTGAGTCAACTTGTGAAGTGGATTCAACCTTCAACTTAAACTCCAACTAGCCCTCCAAACTAGCAATGAACTCGTCCTCAATTCGTGGGACTTGAATCAACCCCCATCCCATCATTTGACTCATGGCTTAATTGCCTCTTGTGTGCTTACTCACTCCTTTAAGTGAATGCGAGCCTCAGTTGACTAGAAACATGTTTATGACATGTTCCTAACTTCCTAGTTATTAATTATCTTGATTTTTTGTGTCTTTTTCCTCTCTTTTTGACTTGGGTTGATGTGGCACTCTCTAAGTCAAGCATTGGAGCTCCAAAGTGATGTGCAAGCCACTCCTTGTCATTAGAAGAATGACCATTATCATCATGCTTTGGAACAAGTGATTTCCATCAAACAGTGTCAAGCCCAGCTAGGGGGTATTCTGGGTCCATTGGGCACATCATCAATATCTTGAACAACAAGCGTCATGGGTTAATCATTTCAGCATCTGGGGCTTCCTTAGAGTGTCAAGCATCATGTTGGGTCATCAAGTAGTCCAACAATATGTTATGGATAGGCAACGCTGGATCAACAAGGTAATTCTCTCTACCATGGGTAAAACAATGTTTGCTATGCTGCAAATAAAGTGAGACAATCATCTCAAGAGGCCTTTGCTACTGTGATGAAAACCACTTGACAAAACACTCTCAAGATTGAGTGGAAATCAATAATCATTAGGTACAATAACCATGGATGCATCATAGTGAACTATACTTAATGTTGGGGGCACAATAATACTTCATAAGAAGATCACCTTTAAATATCTAACTAGATCAAGTCCCATAAAAGAGTTACCTCCTTTTGTTAGGGATGGTTAAATGGATAACCCTATCACGTGTTTCCAACCCCCAAGGGGAAGTGATAGGTCCCAAGTTAGCCCTTCAACCCATAGGTGTGTGTGAAGATGGTGGCAACATAGTGGGAATGACTTTAGGGCAGGATGCCATATCCAAGTGACCAGCTAATGATGGTCCAACATCCTTAGTGTATATATGTAAGGAGGGAGCAATCTTGGATGCATGAGTTACCACTTTCTCCGACTTGCTTTTTCCACCCTTCTAGTGTGCCTTTTACTTCTTTATGATTATGCTTTGATTTGGGTGCGTAGCGTAGGAACCCAAGTTTACTTTTTGAGTTTCAACATTTAATACCCCTTTGTGATGAGGCGGTTTATCACTCATCAAGGTTGGGACAATACAAGGTTCTTTTCAGAGATGGAGCATCATGTACTCAAGGAATCGAGTGATGGCTAATGAGGGGGGTAGAGCTCATGTTAGGCTTTTGCCCATGCATTATTCAAATGTCTCAGTCATCTTTGCATTTCATCCTTCTCTTCCATTGTGTCTTTTTTATGTTTTTAGTTTTTTTCGGCCCACACTCAAGGATGAGGATGAGAGGGTACCAATCCCCATGACTAATGACAACCAACTCGAACAACAGAGATGGACTAATGGGAAAGATGGAAAGTGGTAAGTATGGCATAACATGGACAAGCTACTTCAATCAAAGCCTCCCTAGTAGTGTCCTTCCTAATATTCCAACTACAATACTGCTACTCGTCCTGCAACTTCAACCCTACAATTTCGGTCTTGCAGCTTCCAAGGAACCCCTATATCAACTTCCTCTTGAGACCTTCCTGGAGAAAGAGCTCCTCTTAAGGTCAACAAGGTCTAGATCCTTCCTTCCAGCGACAAGACGCTGCAGTTCGTCTTCTTGATTCGAACCTGCAACTTCGGCCTCCTTTTGCAGCCCAGAAACCCCAAAATTTCGCACATGTGAGAGAGATAGAGCCCAGAAACAATAGATTTCATCCTTCCAGCTTCTCCTTGACTTTCGCTCTTCTTCTTCTTGCTCCCCAGCTACAGATCGAACCTTTTGTTGATAGATCGGACTTGTGAGTGTGTTCCAAATTAGGTTGAATTGCCTCTTTATATAGCCTTCTCAAGTGGTCGAATTCCCTCTTTTAGGCCGACTTCATGATTCCATGGCCGACTCGTACTCTTGGAGATTCCAAGACTTTTTAAACTCAAAAATAATTCTTTTTACAATTACAAATTTTTCGGAAGGGTCTTATAAACACGATGTTGACTCCATTGGCTCATGACAATAAATCTTAAGACCTAACAAACTCTAGAAGCACGAAGAACATGCTTTTACCTAGAAGACCATCAATAATGAGTATGAAACCCATGTTTTAATAATAATAACATTTTCTTGTTTGTTACATAGGATACATATTGAAATGAGTACATCAATTATGAAGACAGAAACTAGTTACATTTCTCAACAATTACCTACCTTCCTTCAAGAAGGAATGTCAAATGGGAGAAAGAAATCTGATTGGAGTGAGAAGTGGAGGATCCTGGCATCATGTCATGTGCTAATCAATAGGGTTGTTGGTTAACTGTCCAAGGACATGAAAAGCCTTCTTCTGTGGGATACCACTTTTTGATGGGTGACAGGTCTAATCAACAGAAAAAATATTTATGATGGTAAAGTGAATAATAAATACTTTAATCAATGTTGCAGAACTCACCAAGCAGTTGGGGAGTCTATCCCCA
This sequence comes from Pinus taeda, assembly GCA_000404065.3. Taxonomy (NCBI): domain Eukaryota; kingdom Viridiplantae; phylum Streptophyta; class Pinopsida; order Pinales; family Pinaceae; genus Pinus; species Pinus taeda. The sequence continues at coordinate 144,372 of APFE031679844.1, read as the reverse complement.
AATAGGTTCTTGCCATCAAAATATTGGCCCCTTTTGAAAAACTTGCAAACTCGTGAATTTTTAGAAAAAATTATTGTTTGCTAATTTTTTTCCAAAAAACAATTAGTAGGGGTGTTGAGTTGCCATTCAATCAATGAGTCCATATCTAAATCAATTATTGCTGCCAAGAAATAAACCATTTGCTACAAATATAAATAACATAAAATAGTATAATTAATAATGAATAATTAATGTTAACAAAAAGACATGTCTCAAAGGACATAACTCTCTAAGAAAGGGCACTCTTGCTTATAGGTAATCTTGCTTATAGGTATATACCGACTCTCATTTATAATTTCCACAATATCGATTCTCACACATTTATTCAATATATATTTATTTATCCTAAATGGATGCTTTTATATTCCAGTGTTCTGGATTATTTAACTTCTAAGCCAGGTTTGGCTATCACATTTGGTATCAGAGCTTTGTTTTTTGATCTATCGATTCTCACACATTTATTTAATATATATTTATTTATCTTAAATGGATACTTTTATATTCCAGTGTTCTGGATTATTTAACTTGTAAGCCAGGTTTGGCTATCACATTTGGTATGACATTTGGTAGAGAGCTTTATTTTTTGATCCATTGACTTGTAATTTTTATTATCGATTGTAAATTTATTGTAGGCTTTTAGCGACACGATAATTCGTCGTCGGCCTGACAATATTATCCATCACTAGTGGCCCTAATAGCATTGTACAATCTTGTATGTAGCACCAAAACCGTGCCCCATGCAATTTGCCATAGAAATTGACGTATGATTCGCTGTCGCCGTACAATGGCTACATATTAGCCCACCATACAATTTTCCACTAGTTACCAACAATAATATCCATATAGCCGCCAATTGCTTCACACCATATCAACATTCGACTCGCCCATACATTATATGTACAATCACAATTACACAATTAATGCATCAATACCACCCTACTGCCATGTTCATATCACAAAAATCGCACCATTGTTTCCGCCAATAGCCACAATGTTGTATGCTAATAAAGAAAAAACACTGTCATCTTTTTGATGGTGCACAATTATTAAAGGTTACAAATAAATAAAGTTAAAGTAAAAAAAAATTATTATTATTAAAAAATTCTTAAAGTCCAATTTAAATTATTAAAGAAAATGGAAACAAAAGAGTTAAACGATAGAAAAGGTGATTTTAGAAAAAGATATAGATTTCTATAAGGGTGTTTTAAGTCCATTAAAATATAAAAGGACTTTATTATTCTTGAAGAAAGAAAAAAGTATTTATTATAATATTTATACAAAGGTTTTCTATAAAATATAAAAAAAATACACAAGGAAAAGGAAGTGAATTGTGAACTATGAGTTTTTTATATACAAGTCAATATTTTGGACTAAAGGTTCTTTTTGTGAAACAAAATTTGAATTGTTGAATTGTGATTTCCGCTGAAGATTCTCCTCCATTTTTTTTGAATATCGGCCGACTCCTAAAAATTGTTAACAATGTTGTCCAATGTGGGAAATTATTTATTATCGAAGAATGCCAAGATAATACGCAAATACAAACAAAAAAATTTAAATAACAAACTTGTAACACTTCACCATAAAAGAAGTTATCACAACTAAAATACAAAGAGCTGAAAGATATGATTTACAGAAAATCAACATAGAAGGATGATGCAATTTCTCTCTTAAAAGATCACAGTAAAAAATTACATGTGCAAGTCAAGAAGTCTCAGGCTACTAAGCAAAAATTAGAATAAGAAAAGGAAGGTCCCGAGAAGAAACTCGGGAGTCTATTAGAGAAAGAAGAAGAAAATGTGTGCTTAAAAGACCTTATTCAAAGATTATTAGAACAAAACAAAACTTTGAAAGATGAGAATAAAGACACTAATGATAAAGTGGTCAAACCAAAGAATGAAGAACTTTCACGTCTAAAAAATCATAATCAAAATCTACTTACCCAGTTAAAAAAATCTAAAAATGATAAGTAATCATTGGGGAACAAATTAGAAGGGCTTATCCCAAAGGAAGCATTGAAATATTTAGAAATCCAAGTTAAAGAAAAAAGAACATTGATCCAGATAATATCACAATTCAGAAATATCCCAATCTAATTAAAGTGAAAACATATTTGAGTGTTGTAGTACAAATGATGAAAATGCCAAGTGAAGATTCTATGATCTACCAAGCAACATTTGTGCAGGAAGGTAATCATATACTTGAAGAAAATCAAGAAATCACCACAAACATGATAAGAGAAAATCAAGTCACACGAACTCCTTATTGACACCCAAGTCATAAGAGAAAACATTTCAACTAGTGATTATTAGTGATTATTATCACATTCAACATATCATCAAGTTTTTGTTTCTAATTTTAATCATCAACATCGTCACGAAAATTAATAATGCTAAATGCACATTACATAGCACAAATTACAAAGTGAACTATAACTTGCAGTCTATTATCATATGACATATTATGGTATTCAATGTTCATTGTTCAAAAGTTTAAAACATAGAGTGGTTCAGCAGCCAGCCTTCGGGTTGCTCAGTCTGTGCAATGAGCTGCAGTGCGCATAGTCTATGCCACATGGTTTGGGTTCAACAATGATAATATCCGATTCGATATTGATTTTTTTTTATGAGATTTGGATCAATGTTGCACTAATTGTTATTGGGATAATATCGGTGCGAGGAAAAAAATCGGAAAAAATCGTAATAATCGGGAAAAAATCGGTAATAATTTGGGAAAAAATCGTTTGGTACAAAAATGTTCATTTTTTTTTCAATTTTTTTAATATCTAAACCATCTACAACATAAATAAGTACATTGACACATAAATATGATAAAAGAACTAATATATAAGATGTTTAATATCATTTCTAGTGCCAAAATCACACATAACAGTGACCCATGTCCTGAATAGTAAGTCCTGACTCCTGAGTCCCAACTCAGCCTTAAAATATCAACAAAAAATATAATAATGTATCTCATATCATGAGTCATAATGTCATATACAATGAAATGAACCAAATAATTAATACTATTGATTTCCTCTGCCCCTCTTGTGAGAAAATGCTATAGCTTTCCCTTTCCCTCTAGATGTAGATGCTGGTGCTGGTGGAGTTGGCAGTGGAGTCTGTTGTGCTCTAGAAGCTGAAGAACTAGAAGTAGGAGCTATAGGAGGTAGACCATGTCCTCTACTGGTGGCAGGGGTAGCTTGGGCAGGTGGTGTCACCTCCTCCTCTTTTTCCTCGGCCTCCTCCTCCTCCTCCTCCTCCCCCTCCATTACATCCTACACTAACCAATTATCAGCAGACTCCATGAGAGGTCTCTCAACCTCAACCCTCCATGCAACAGTGGTGTCAATCCCATCCAATGAGATGGCCTCCATATCAGGTGTCCTCTCAAGGTGCCTCACCCACAATCGAAGATTGTAGTAGAGGTAGACCATGTCATTAAGTCGCTGGGACTCCAACCTGTACAAAGATCATGAAATAATAATTAATAATTATAAAAAAATATTGTTTAATGAATTCAAAAATTTATTTGGAAATTTGCAATATTTTAAATTTTAAAGTGTTAACTTGTTGCGCTTCTTGTTGTGTATTTTTTCAATTACACTCCAGTTGTGCTCACATTCTGAGGAGCTACATGTTTGGCTGAGGATTCGAATGGCAAGTTTTTGCAGAAGGGGTACCCTGGCACCATATATTCTCCACCATGCATCTACAACAAAATTACAAATAAAATTTTAAATAAACATAAGAAAAAATGGACTTAGAAGAGACAATGAAATTTGAAACAAAGTTACAAACTAAAAAATACTTGGCATTTTAATCATCCTATCAGTCACAACCATGTCAAAGCCAAATGTGCCACCTGCCATCCTATATGTTTCAATTTCTTTAGAGATCTCTGTACGTTCCGCTGGAGATCACACCATCTTCTGGACACTGGATAAGAATCCATCCATGATCTCAGCATCAAATACAAACCCACATGCATAAGAAAATGCGGGGTTCAAGAAAAGCCTAGCAGCATGAATGGGATGATGGAGTGTGTTGTTCCATCGCTCATCAATCACTCCCCATAGGGGGAGTTCTCTCTGAAACCCCTTATCTCCCTTATTATCATAGTAGGCCCGAATGGCTTCTTTGGCCTTGTCCATTGCCTCGTACAAATAGCCCATTGCGGGCTTCTCACGGTCAACTAACCGAAGAACTTTTACCAAAGGTTCAATAACGGCCACACCTCCTGCACTCCCGCCTAGAAGTCTTCCTGGTATGAAACTAGTCTGCATACGACCTCTCCCTCTGGTTTGCAGCTCATTGGCAAAGCACACCACTCCTTTGAAAGAAACATTGTCTTCACATCCCACATAGAATTCAAGAGGGATTGAAGAGATATGAAACTGGTGGCAAACCGTGTAATGGCGGGGTGCAGTAACTCTTTGTTGTTGGTGAATCTTCTCATCAAGCTAAGCACAGATGTATGGTTATATATAAATTTTGTAATGCTTTTGGATGGCTCAACAATATCTTTGTCAAAGGGAATTTTCCCTATGTCCTCCAACATCAAATCAATGCAGTGTGCAGCACAAGGTGTCCAAAATAAAGTAGGATGCCTGTCCATAAGCATCCTGCCAACAACAACATAATTTGCAGCATTGTCCGTTATGACTTGGACAACATTTTCTGCACCCACTTCCAAAATAAACACATCTAGCAAATCACATAAAGTTCTTCCATCTTTGATTTGTGCAGATGCATCAACAGATTTGATAAACGTAGTCCCCTTGGGACAACTAACCAAGAAATTTATAAGGGTTCTCTCCTTTTGGTCAGTCCAACCATTTGACATCACAGTGCATCCTGTTTGTGCCCATGATGCCCTAAAATCCTCCAATCTTTTGGTGCAGTCAAGCTTTTCATTTTGAAGAATCCGACCTTTGAAATCACGATAAGAAGGGATTTTATACCCTAGGCTAACAGTTGCAATAGTATCAATAGCAGGTTGGAAAAGTTGATTATTCCTTACAATGCTGAAAGGAATATCACTCCAAAGGAGAAATTTTGCCAGCAATTTGTCAGCTTGTTCTTTCTCATTTTTTTAGCATTGAATTGATAGATGCCTGTGAACCAGGTGTGGCTCGAGGAAAAAAATTATGAGGCAGCTATCGGATTGGCTGATGCTGTAGTAGAACCAGTGCCACTTGCTTGTTCAGCTGACTTTTTTAGTTGCCTCTTCACTTCTTTTTTGGTCTCTCTATTTTGGTCTAAAGTTTCCAATGCTTTCATGGCTCTTTGGATGAGTTCAGGATTTGTATTTTTGCAAGGCCCTACATCAAATCTAAGGATTTTTGTAAGGTGATACTTCAATCTGTACACTCCCCCGGACATATGGTGCCCACACAACTTGCAAGTCAAGTTTAGTCTATCATTTGGAGCATTAGGTTCACCAAATTCTTAGAAAGGGTCCAATTTCTTTGGCATGTTTGATTTTGAACTTTGAAGTTGAAAACTTGAATGGTGTTTTGGTGAACCTATGGGAAAATAAGGATTACAATTTAGTATTTACAAGTTACAAACTTACAATTTAGTATTTTATTATTTACATTGTACAAAAACTAAAAAAATTTACATACAATTTAAGAAACCCCATTCTAGAATCCAAACTCAACCAAAAGAACTAAAAAAACAATACATTGGACAAATGTCAAAAACCCCATTCCAAACTCAACCAAAAAAACTAAAAAAAAATTACATTGGACAAATGTCAAAAACCCCATTCTAAACTCAAGCAAAAACATTGAAAAAAAACAAAAACGAAGTTTCAAAACAATGAAAACAAAAAACATTGGTGCCCATATCGTTTTTATGGAGATAATCGGTCTCCTCCTTAGCACACTCTTTGTTTTTCTCCTCCACGTAGTTGATTTAGCTCCAAAATGGCAAGATCTCCAAGCCTCTCCAACACTCCAAGTCTCCAAACCCCACCGCGCGCTGTGCTGTCCAAATGAAATAAACAAAAATCGTGTTTCTCCCTTTTAAAATCGCGCTGCCCAAGCCTCCTGCGATTTTTACCAAAAAATCGCGATTTTTTTCGAAAAAATCGGGCAAGAAAAAGATTTACGAGTACTAAGTGCGATTTTATCTTTCTTTTTGAAAATATCGCAATGAAACGATAATATCACGATTTTAACAACACTGATTTGGATAAGGTCGTATTTTAGTTCGAGAATATATATATATATATTATATATATATTATTTAATATATAATATATCTATTTATTTTATAACTTAATTAATAAAATTACAATTTAGTACGTTTATATTAATTATAACTATACAAAGGAATTATGCTTTTTATTAATTTATATTATTAATTTCTCGAATATTAATTCATGTAAGTGTAATTGACCTTTACATAGAATATAATTCCTTATAGTTATATTAAAATAATATAATGATATTATTATCAACATATAACTCTTAGGTGCCATTTCATACATATATAACTTATTTATATTATTAACAAAATATATATTCTTATTAATGTGTAATTTGACCTTTACATAAAATATAATTCATTAGTTTATATTAAATAATATTAATAAATATTTTATCAACATATTAACTCTTAGGTGCAATTCCATACATATATATAAAATTTTATATTTACAAAAGATATTTTTTATTAATTTATGTTATTAAATATTACCGGGATATTAATTCATATAAAGTGTAATTAACCTTTAATAGAAAATATAATTCATATAGTTATATATAAAATAATATAATTAGGCCGATAGGCCTTCCTTTTGAATGAGTTCAGTCGTCAACGCTTTCATTCTCTTATTGACATTTGGCATATGGTTTCCTACTCGACATTTGGCTATATCTGTTGCTGTTTGACACTCTCTCCAAAACCCAATTATGGTTTGGTGGCATTATTGCTTAACTCTCTCCGAAACTGAGTTATGGTTTGGTGGTATTATTGCTTAGCTCTCTCCAAAACCTAGTTATGCGGTGCACGATCAACAAATTCGTGCTTTGAAAACCCTGTTCTATAGTGCACACAAATTCGTGCTTTGAAAACCTTGTTCTGCGGTGCACGATCAACAAATTCGTGCTTTGAAAACCCTATTCTACGGTGCACGACCAATTAAGATGTGCTTATTTCATGCTTCCATGACCTTACCGGCGGCCTTCTTAGATCAAACTTCATCAACAAACAGACAGCCCTGTTTGACAATCCCACAAAGTATAGTAGTGTTCAAACTGACAGTGGAGCCTTGTTTGACAATTTCACGAATGGAGCCGGAGTTCGTGAGCCAGAGCTGTGTTCAGAATACATATAGAAAATACGACGAAGCGCTAGAGCCCTTTAGGTAAATGTAATGCGAATCTCTGTTGCATATAGTTCTTTCAATGAATCTCATCTTTTTTAGGTTTTGTTGAATGCACTCTCTATAGCCCATGAATAGCAATGAAAATGATAGTTTGTCTGAAGTTTTGCATACCAGTGATTGTAATATTATTTTCTTCACCCTCCTACAATTTTCCCAGCCGCCACACTGTTCATGCCCTGAACCAAAGCTCTTTGCCTTTCAGGGTTCTTGGTAGTGAACAGGCTCTAGAAAGCCACTCTCTACTTTGGACTGTGAACAGTGCTCAAACTTGGGGCTTTTTCTTTTGGCGATTAGTATAAGGGAAAAACATGTTCAGTTTTATCCCATCCTCACCCCCATTAAAGCTTGAAGCTCTAAATCCTGGAGGTTTTCCTCACCCCCATTATGACCATCCACTTTTAATAGTATATGCCGGGAGATTGTAGCCCGAGGACAAGGAGGAAAAGCTCGAAGCTCTAAATCGTGGATGTTTTTAGTGAGAAATTAGAGAGGTTTAGAAGAAGACTCATTCGCCTCGGAATTGCATTGTAGTGCCCGCTAAATCTTAATTATCTGGTGCAACTGGCTGGGAACAACACACCTTTCATTCCCAAGGTAAAATTCTTCCGAATTGTCAGTGTTAGATCTTGAATTTCGAGCTGAGAATTGCATTCCAGAGTTTGAAGGGGTTTTGTGGAGGATTTTAGCATTAATTTATGCATTTTACCCATCCGTTGCCACAAATTCTCAGTGTTTGTGGGAAATTGGGGATGAAAAATCTCTTTTTCGGAGAAATGAAGGGTTTAAGGCTGAGAATTCTGAGACTTTAGCATCAATTGATGACATGCAGAAATAAACACTGGGCAAGAATTCAGGGACAAATGACAACAGTTCCTCGCTCAACTGGCCATGAGTCTCATAAACTTGAAATAGGGAAAATAGCGTTAGAAACTCCTTTATGCTTCTTTTTCTTCCAGTACTTGTCATATTTGTCGAGACATGAAAACAATCTAGATGAACTTTCTGGTGAATATGATGAAGCTTATCACCGTTTGTGCTTTCTCTTCCTTTTGTCATTTCTCTCAGTGGCAACTGAAGAGGAAAAACCAACCTTCTCGTTTTCCTAGTTTCCTTCTCCTCTTTGTTAACAAATTCTCCTTTGAGCCTTTTGCTTATTTCTGCAGCTCGGAGAGCAGCTGCCTCAGTAGCAGATTTTACTGTTGCTGCCCTGCTGGCAGCCTGCTGTGATGCCAATGCCTGTTGCATCATCAATGCTTGCTGCATCATCACCGACAAAGAGCCTGTTTGAGTAGTATTTCTACTTGCATTAGAAGCAGATGTTACCATCTTTGGAGGCACTACTTTTGTCATCTCAACATTTAAACGTTGCCCACCAACGTCCATATTGTTCAATGACAAAGCACGCTTGGTTTCTTCTGGCTTGGAATACTCTACATAAAGCAATTCTTTTGAATCTGTTAGCATGAAGTCAATGAGAGTTCCATAGTAACTAAAAAGCTGACGCAATTGCTCCAATGTAAGCAACGGAATGATATTGCTAACTTGCAGTGTTCTTGACAGAAGATCACGTTTAATTGTTTCCTTTGATAAAGTACTATTGTCACCCTGTACCTTTAAACCTGATCATGAAACAATGTCACTGCCTTATTATGAAGTGAGTGTTTGAAAGTATACAAAGGCTTTGAGTGTTGCAGTGTGAGATTTCAACAAATGGATTGAAAGATGTTTAAAAAGAGATATATCGAACAGGATGATAGAATAGAATTTCAAGAACTAAATCATCGTCGTATGGATTGAAGTTGCAAAAACAAACTCATTTTTGTTCATAAATCAGAGAAAACTAATTTCCCACACATGCAGCTTTGCCATATAGTTTAGGCATTTGCACAGATTTCCCCGATTATATATTTCCTTAGCATGAGAAATACCATCACAAGAAACTTTATGATTTTCACTTCAACTTCAATTTCATCTTAGGGAACTGTATAATTACTAAATTTTCCAGCCAAGCATGTAGAAAGCTTCTCATGGAGCTGTTCGAATGCAGGAAAAAAAAATCTTTTTTCTATCACTGGCAGATAAGAAATAGTTTACTAAATTTATTAATTGACAATTTAATTTGAGATTAATTTCATATTTGCACATTACATATCTTATACAGTTACATAGAGCTATATAAATCTTCCGCACTCTGCTTTTGGATCCTGTAAAGGTCTTCCAAAGGCAATAATAATAGTTCAATTCATTCATAAATCATTATCTTCCTTTAGAGCATATCTTCTCTCTTTATAAGTGGCCGCTCCCAAACTTTAGTATATAAATTGGAAAAGACGAGCATACATAATGAAGTCTATGAAATGAGGGCTGATTCAAGAGCACATATTTTGAACCTGAGAATTAATTATGAATGAATGAAATGTCTCTACATTGATAAGGATGATTGAATGCCAATGCAAATATATATTACCTTTCTTTGGGATATCAAGTCCTGCTTTAGCACTATTGTGAACAGATGGCAGAGTGCAAGGAAACCATCTGATGCTTCCCAAAGTTGGACTTTTGCACCAACATTTGTGTATGCATTTCAACTTCCAGGGCTATTGTTGACCTTAGTGATATATCACACAGGGTTGACCTGAACTCAAAACTTTCCTGTTTAAGAAGCTGGCGTCCAAAAGTTTAATTTGTACTTTTGACTGTCATTTTACTTGAATGTGAAAAGAAGTTCTGTAAGATGTGGAGATCCTTCAGCAAAAGAAACAAGTAGCATGCAAAATTCGTTGCATACCGATCTCATTGAATTCTCAAATGCTATTTCATCCGATTTTTATTGTCAAAAGAACATGATACAACTTCATCATATTGAGATGTCCAAATCTGTCATAGACATTATTGATTGCATTCGAATGGATTATGAAATGGTTTGAGTTAGATAATGAGCTAAAAAGAAAAGTGATACATTTCCAAACCTGAAAAAACTTTGTATTTTACATGTTAATCAGGTAGATCTAATGAGTTTGATCAAGGACAGGGTTTCCCAAATAGGTTCCTTGAAATATGATACAACTTTGAGAGGACTAGATCATATGTTAGCCTCACAAGAAGAATCCAAACCAAGGGAATCAGAAAGCTTTACATCAACCCAACTATCCTTAGCACTGCTGGGAGACTCACCTTCAGTAATATCTTTTGGAAACTCATTCAGATCCCTCTGCAACATGTTATGTGGGATCCCATCTTTCAGCTTGTCAAATATAGCCAAATTCTGCGTGTGAACTGATTCTATGTAAGGTTCCTTGACCTCCTCAAATGCCTGAGTTCCATCTTCTTCCATTGAACTTACAGAACTGTTGAAGGACCTATTCATGAGGCCTGGCCTCTTAAGTGGGTCACCTTTTTCTTCAGAAATAGTTTCTCCTTCACAGTTGGAATTGTAAATCCCTGTAGCTATTCACAATGGACAGTGCAGACCATTGTCACTATGAAGCTCTGACAAACTGTATAATTCATACAACTGGGCAGTACTTCAAGCAGAAACATTTAAATTGTTAATACTTGCAAAAAAAATTATTCAACAGGATTCCAGAAAATTGGAATCTAATAAAATAGACTAGAAATCGCCATAAAAAAATCCATTCACCAGGAATCTAATCAAAGTTTGATAAATCAAAACATAATTAATATTTCTGTAGCTCTAATATATCATACACCATAAAATTTGCCATGTTTAATGTGCTTCGGCCATCCTGTGCATCAAGATATGTATAGCTGAGATTCTTGAGGGATTTTACGTGCCTTAGAGTCTCTACCTTTTTTAAATTGTTTTTCAGTAGTTGTACGTTTGAATGAAAACAATGTGTTTTTCTGTTCTGCTCTCTTAATTCCCTTGGTGTTGCCTTTTAAGCATAATTATTGAGAAAACCGTATAAAATAGTTAGTGAGCCTTATGAAAAGTAACAACGCTGAACCATAGAAGCCCGCTTGGTCATATATGAGAGTTGCATTACCCAAATTGAATTTGAAGTTTGTTTGATGCAATATCTATAGGAGCCATGAATTTTGTCATTTAGTAAATTACTCTAAGTAAGAAGAGTTACAATTGTTGAAGCATATGTTTGCGTAAAAGTTAACCAATACCGAAATTGAAAATACAATTGAGATTTTAATTAATCAATATATATATATATATGAAAAAAATATATTAGACTGTACATCTTATATGGTTTCCAACATTCATTATTTTCTATTTTTAATATTTTTGACAAAAATACTTGTACTTTTAAATCTTTTATAAAAATTCAACAATTCTAACTTCATAAGTCTATCGGCCTCTCTTT